>CACRXK020002584.1:0-42257 GCA_902702795.2 Paramuricea clavata
ACTGGTAAGTTACCTTATATTAACAAATATAAAACATTTCTGTGTTGATATACAGTTATATCAACACGAGGTGAAAGATGGGGAAAACGAAGTGGAACAAAGGGAATGGAACAAGGTAGAAGTAGGTAACCAATCATTTTAATATATGCGAGTGAATGGTATAGCAAGGGGACGCAAGCAGGGCTCAAGAGAAAACAAACAAAATGCCAACAAACAAGGTGTAAACAAATAAACAACACAACAACTCACCTGTTTCATAGCGACCACCTCCTCTGTGTCCAAGTTAACACATGCATAAACCTTTCCAAATTGACCTTCACCTAATTAAAAAATATAATTAGAAACTAATTAGACGTTTCTTAATCCATAATCCACTTCATACAAAATTTTACCAAATTTAACATCTTACCAATTTTATTCCCTCGTTGCCATTTAAACGGCACTCGTTTCGGTATAAAAGCCAGTTCCCCTGCGAGATCACGTTTCTTGTTACTCACTCGCCCTATCACACCTTTATCTAACATCTTCACATGACGGGTGTATTCGAGCAAAGCTACACCATCTCTTACACGCACTATCCTGCGCTGTGGTACTTCCACTCCACTGTCAACACGATCCTCACCAGCATCGTTACCTACAAGGATATATCCAAAGTCCAATTTCGTGTTAAGGCTAATTTCCACTCAGGAAAATTATCCGTGGATTGGAACGGACAAGAAAATTTTTCTTTGTGTTAAAGTCATTAGTTCCAACCCAGAGCTCACAAGACAAAGAAAAATTTTCTTGTCCGTTCCAATCCACAGGTAATTTTCCTGAGTGGAAACTAGCCTTTAAAGGCCCATTTCCACTGGGGAAAACTTCCACGGACAGAAAATTTTCCGAAAATATCATTGTGAAAAGTTGAATATTTTCAACTTCAAAATATTTTTCCGACGGAAAATTTGTGTTGGCCAATCACATTTTACAAAATTTTCTTCCTGCGGAAAATTTTCCCGAGTGGAAATGGGCCTTTATCTCCAGAAAAATTTCCACGGTCAGAAAGTTTTCCGAAAATATCATTGTTAAAAGTTGAAAATTTTCAACTTCAAAATTTTTTTCCGACGGAAAATTTGTGTCGGCCACTCACATTTTACAAAATTTTCTTCCTGGGGAAAATTTTCATGAGTGAAAATGGGCCTTTAATACGATATTTTTTACGTATCCTGCTGACAGACACATACACAAATGCAGATGAAAACATAACCTCCCACCAAGAAACATACCTAGAGTATTAGCACGCTTTATGTTGGGTCGTCCTGGCTCTGAGATAGTTCTCGATGGATGAATATGAGAGTGGGTGCCAGGAAATGTTGATGATCGCGAGAACCTTGTGTTGGGCGACCACGCGCCACCTGCGGTCGGACTGCTGGAGTTCAGTAAGTTGTCTGCACTGCCCACCACATGATCTACACATCTGTTGATCTCATGCTGCAGTTTCTAAAAACACATTGCAGGACTTTCACAATGGGTGATTTCAGCTATAGGCTAAATTCTGATCAAGGCAAGAAGAACGACATCCAACACCACAGCTAGAAAGAGCGTCTTCGAATGAGTGAAAACTGCAAAGATTGGTTGCTAAATGTTGTAAAATGAAGAAAATATAGCCCTGTGAAGTCCGCAAATTTTGTATATATTTGTATTACGCGCGCTAAAAATAACCACTTTCGGCTCAAAAATGGTTATTTTCCCACGCATAATGCAAATATATACAAAATTTGCGAACTTCACAAGGATATATTTTCTTCATTTTACAACAATTCGCAACCAACCTTTGCAATTTTTCTCATTTTAAGATGCTCTTTCCAGCTATGGTAATGGATTTCGTTGTTCTTGTCTAGATCAAAATTCCGTTTACAGCTGGAATCATCCATTATGTGGCTGTGTTGATATACAGTAGCAAGCGGCTATGGGGAGCAGCTTAGGGAGTTTTAAAGTCATCCAAATTTTATTGATTAGATAGTAACACAACTGATCTCCGTAACTAAATTATAATGTATCACTACTTTCATCCTTCAACAAGATATTAAACTTTGAATTTAAGATGGCAAATAACTAAAACCAGTTTTACGAAATACTGTAGTACGCCATTTTCGAAAATAACCAGGCTATAAAGTAGACCAGATTGAGGACAAACAACTCTGTTGTTTGAAAGCTTAGAGTTGAGGAAGGAGAGCAGAATTGATAGTTCAAGTACTAAACAAAGTAACCGGCGGTAAACCTCGTGGCACTCGCTAGAGCTCCGGCGGCCGACGGCTTATTTTGAAAGCCCTGTCATTGAAAAGACATGAAATAAGTATCTACATAGACATTAGTGTCGCGCAATGATAACATTTCACCGTAACCACTTACTTGAAATTCTTCGTTAGACAAACGACAGGAGATTGTCGGGTGACAAGCTTCTATAAGAAACTTGAGTCCCTGACCTGCCCATCTTGGCCTGCTTCCCTTTCCTTTCTCGCAGCGTTTCGAGACAAAATTCATCCATTTCGACGCCAACTCCAGATAATATTTACCAACAATGGACAAAGACGCTTCGTCTGATTCTGGAATTCTCCTCATCTCTCGATGGAACTAAAGAAATGATTTGTGTTGTGGGAACTTCATGTTTTAATGCAGCGGCAGATACTAGAGGGGGGGCAACCCCCCCCCCCCTCCTCTTTGATAAAACCAAACTACGCTAGGCTCCACACAACAAAACCTATGAAACTTACATCAAAGACAGCATTAAAAGCAAACTGTAGAGCCTCCAAAGTACTACTATTTAATCTACTTCGCTCATTTTCTTCAATGTCGTACATCTTCTCAACGTCTAGGTTCTCCACCGCGCCGTGCAAAGCGTCACAGATCTTTGTTCTCAGGTTTACCAAGGAATCCTAGAGATATTTTCACATTTATTGTATACATTATAAACGGATATCTAATTGAAATAATACACCCTTTGGTTGCAGAGCCTCGTTCCACTACAAATGTATTGCACTTACCGAGATCTGTGTCTTCATGTCAATAAGATCAAGATGACACGAGGTTGATCCTGAAGCACAGGTAACAGCCTCGCCCATGTGAGCTTTGAGCATGTTGATATGAATATTGAGAGCACAAGATGTACATGCCACCATTGCGAGTTCATCCACCTAGAAAGATGTAGAACTGAATATGGACTGTTGTGCCATAGCATTTTCTTTTGCGTCAAAATTATTACATGTAGTTCTGCTCTGGTACTCTCAAAGCCAAGAAATATGCTAGGCTTTGTCACAACATCAGGCCTAAGATGGACCAAATGAACAAGCTTTCGTTGGTAGGGATGCAAGCTTGTTCATTTCATTGGCACTACCTACACTGGCAAAGACAGTTCAGGATTGTATCTAAGATGGATCATCCGTCAGAAGGATGACGCATTTTGATCTATCCCTGGTATAGATCAGGGCTTGAATTTCATCACGGCAATTACCGTTGAGGGAGAACAAAAACCCGATTGGGCTGTCAATTTCCCGTTTGTAATACAAAATGACTGAAAAACGGCAAACTTCGCATGGCTATCCGCATTTTACAACATTTCGTAACGAAACTTTGGAATATTACTAATTTTGTGATGCTCTTTCACGCTATGATGAAATTTTTGTCCAGATCAAAATTTAGTCTATAATGCAAATGGTCCATTCGAGGCCTGGTATAGATCTGGTGAATATTCACAGAATAAGCCAAACCTGGATATCAACAAGACCAAGCGAGGCATCTAGTGCAGGAGTGACGTTAATCTTATCCCCAGTCCACTGACATCCTTCAGTGTTTTTCTTTGACAACAGTACAATGTAGTTGTCCATTCCTTTGGCACACGCACTGGATTGACTATGCAGGCCACAGCAGGCATTCAGCAACTCAATGATACACCTAAAACAACATCACAGACAGGGTCTTAGCTAGAGGGCCGTGTTGGCCATGTTATCGCGGCCAAAAAGGGAAAAACACGGCTAGATAAAATGAACGCGGTTTCATTATTTATATAAGGCCGTGTAGGTTCATAAAATAACAGACAGAATTTCTTCCTATTCACTGTACGTTGTAAGAAAGTTTGTAAAATCTACGGTTATTGTTGAAATTGGCGAAAGTGATCTGCATGTGATGTTTTAATGTTTTGGTGAATAATGGGAACTGTATGGTGTTAAAATGGTTTTAAATACCCCCAAGAGTTACTGAAAAAACTTGTGCACACCCTGGTCATTTAGAAACACGCCCAAGATCTAAAGTCCTAGCTAAGACCCTGATCACAGATCATTTACCAGACAACAAAATTAAGTATGTACAATTAAAAATAGGAAAACATACCTTCTCGATTCTTTCAAGGAACGTCTTACAAACATCAAAGCGCAAATATTGAGTTTTGTGACAACCTAAAAGAAAAGAAATAAAATTGTTTATCCACCAAATGCAATCATTCATAAGCAAATCATTATAGGAACACTTTTATTCCAGCCAACATGGATGGATCCAGCATGATCTGGTAGGGGGGTGTTCTGCCAGCTCTGGTGCTGAGTTGTGTCGGTCATGTGCGCCGCCCGCCCATCAACTACTGTATTTAAATTGTAATTGTTGTTCACAGTTCACTTATCATCATGTTATTACTCAAATTACTGTATCTTTTTTGCTTTATCATGAAAAATAGCACCCCCTCTGGCCAGGGCTATGGGGGGAGGGGGGCACACCTCCTTGCACCCCCAGTAAAACCATCCCTGCCACTCTGCCAGTCAATAAATATATAAGCTAAATAATAGAACCTAAGAATCTTTTAATCTTCATACTCAATTAACTTTTAAAACTCCCTTCATTAGTACTATAGTCTATATACATATTGCCAGTTAGTTAGTTTATAAACTGTGAAATTGTGTAATTCAACCCTTTGGGTTGTGAGGCAATTGACAAAAAAGATCTCTTAAATAAATCATTCGCCGTGGTTATAGGTCCGGCACCGGACTTCTTGCTTCACGGCTAAAGGTCTGACAATGCTTTTAAAAGCTAACATTAAACCATTAAACCACTAAACCCAACTCTAACCCTGAAAACTAACCCTAACCTAACCCCCTAATCGGGTAAAAAAGGGTAAAAACTTGTAAAAACCTAAAAGGGTTTGTAAAAAAAAGTATAAAAAATTAATAAAATATAGGCGCGAGCAGGGATTTGATCCGCGAGCTAGTGCATACAACACAAGCGCCTAAACCACAACACTATGGAGGATTTGCTTGAAATTCAATTAAATTTACACGCTTTTATTTTTAACAAGTTTAATGATTATGGAAATGTCGGACCTATAACCACTTCCTAAATCATTAGCTAGAGCTGTAATTCTTTACCTGGATGTAACCAGAAGCTTTAAGTTGCTCCAGCAGTTCAGAATATGGAACGTTCACATTAAACGTTGCAGCAACCCCAAGATCACTCCTCAATCTTTTCACAAATGCCAGAGCCTTGATGCTTCTTTCTCGTGTCTCTTGAAAGAGTTTCTTAAAGTCACGACATGACTGCAGAACTTTCACCCTACATGAAAAAATACACAATATGTACATTGCATATCTGTTTATTTATACTGGATAGCTCTAAGCTGCTCAAAGCCAGTCCCAAACTGCTTTCCCTGGAGGTTCAATAATAACTGTTCTTATTGCTCTAGTGTCACTAGAAGATGAAATGAGAAAACCAGAGCACCAACTGAAAACTGCAGTGCTTGTAGAAGCATTCTTCTGCCTTATGATCAAGGGTGGGTTGACTACAAAATTTTTGTAGTTCACTATAAATACAGCTACTTCAAAAATATGTAGTCAGCTACAACTACTGCTACTTTTGAACAAAGGTAGTTCGCTACTGACTATAGCTACTGCTTAAAAAATGTAGCGAACTATTTCGCTACGCCTATGCTATATTTTTTAGTTTTACTGTATTTGGAGCATCTATACTAACTCAGACTGTAATGTAACCTATAACAAATAGACTTACGAGTAGCAACAGTAAACACAAAGCAACATTTTTGTAATCACTACATACAGTGTTCAGGAGTGCAAATTGACTATTGAGTATCGATTTTAAGCAAACCGTATCTCAATATCATGCTATTCTATCAAGTTGTTAACAATTTTTAAAAGTAGCGAATAGCGATTTGCTGTTTGAAAAGTAGTCAACTACTTGGCTACTTTTAGGCAAAATGTAGTTCGCTATAACTACAGCTACTGTTTTAAAAATGTAGTCAAAAACTACTGGCTACTTGAAAATTGTAGTTGCTACAGTAGCGAACTACAACTACTTCGCTACTACCCACTCTTGCTTATGATCTATCACATGAAAATGCTGCGGATAAGAAATTGCAGAATCTTGCACAAGCGATCATTTGTTGCAACTAACCAGTGCTTTTCATTGTCGTCCAAATCATGCAAGCCAGAAAAATACTCGTCCATTCCTGTTGAAAGAAAATCAGCTGTCGACTCCACAAGACCACGTGCCATCACGCTATAAAGAAATACAAGACACACTTCTTAACCAGAGCTGCTGACTCCAAAATTAATTATGGCTAAATTATGTGTATGTGACATCCATGCAAAGTGCAAGACTGTCATCTGGTGTTAAACAGAGTAAATTAATAAAGTAGGGCACTCTAATGACTTTATTATGACTCCAAAACTATTCTTACGACTTACCAAAATCTCTTGCCAGCCTGCACCTCTCCTCCTCGGATGTAAGGAGTTATTTCTCTGACAAATTCCCACTCTTCCTCAAGAATATTTTTCACACCACACGACGCTTCAGACAGGCGTTGTAATATATGCATGTACTGATGAAGATACTCAAAATAAACCTGCAAAAACAAGTATTTATCACATGGGGGAATTTTTTTTTAAATTTTAACTTTGAAACCTTACCTCCAACATCTTCTGAATGTCCTGGTCAAATTCTAAAACTCGTTCTTCAAACTGAGGACAGCTGCTCAAATCTTTTCCAAGACCTTCCAAGGCATCCAGGAAATACTGTCGTACCACAACAGCAGCCAATAATACCTCTTTACACTCCTCTAATAACTAAAGCACAATACAACTGAATCAATGGGAAGTGTATATAAGATGAAAACACAGCCCAACTCTCACAATACCTGACGAACACTGAGCGATGAAGGTTCTCCTTTTGGACGATGTTCCATTCTCATGCGTAGACACTCGTGATAGATATCCATGACCAAGAGAACGAGAAAGACATACAAGCTATCGAATGATGGCAATCCCATTTTCTCAAACCTTTCAATCCAATTCTCTATTGGCACTCCATACGTCTGGTTGTAGGTCTCTTTATCTTCCGGATCATACATGAAACTTTCAATTTTCTTTATGAGCATCTTCTTGTACAACAAGTGCAATCTCTGGTGTTTCAGAAACACATTTGTAGTTTTGTCAACTTGTAAGATGAACGATGCACGGGTTAGCTCCATGTGAATAAGTTGGTGTAGTTTATACCCAAGATTGGCCACACCCATTTTCTTTATGGTTTGATCAACAAAAGGTCGGTATCTACTTGTGCTTGTGTTCTCAGAACTTAAACCTCGCTTGAGAGATTCACAACTTTCTAGCATTTCAAAATCACAGTGAGAGCTGAGATCTTGGCAATTTCGGCAACTGTTGTACGTCTTCAAACAGTTGAGATCTACATAAAAAATATCAATGACCATTTGCATGAAAACAAATTATCTACACATATCACTTTTAAAAAGCATCACAATTTCCATGCAATTTTGCACACCTAATTGTCTGTGTGAATTCTAATACTGTGCAAATGCAGGCATTACATCATTAATTATATGCATTTGTTGAATTATTTGTTATTATATGTTTGTGAAGTTGTCTCTGAGTGTGTCCACACCGGGCAAGCTGAACCATTGCTTGATCGCAGTGGAAATCGAACCCGTGACCTTTGGTTTGTTTATTTTTATTTATTTATATAACTTCGCCATTTATATATACCATACAGTACAATACAAAAAAAAACAAAAACGATACAATCTAACACAAGACAGTACAGTATATATATATATAGTTCAGTACAGTACAATACATACAGTCAGATGGCTGGGACACCACAACAGTTAAAACCAATTACTGTGGGCCCTTTTAATATATAATAACTAGAAACAACAATTTATAACACTGTTCAAACTACGTTTGCTAGTCCAATGCTCTACCAACTGAGCTATGAAGTCAAGTCGGTTTGAGTGGGTGATATTTCGGAACTGATTTGATCTTGTAGCTCAGTTGGTAGAGCATCAGACTAGCAAAGGTTATGGGTTCAGCGTGTTCGGCGTGGACACACTCAGAAACAACTTCACAAACATATAGCTTCACCTGAGTGCATGAAGCTTGTTTTCCACTAGGCAAAATTGTTCGCGTAAACAGTAAAACAGTTTTTTCGCTGACCAATCACATTACCAAGATTTGTTTTTGTGCTTCGCGTGAACAAATTCGCCTAGTGGGAAATGGGCTTAACACCAGAAATAAAAAAATTACAAACAAAGGTAACTCACTTATGCCAAGATCAATCCAATCTTTCCAGACCTTCTCATCATCAAAATCAACATGAACAAGCCACGACATGACGTGTAACTTATGATACAACCCTTTGATCTGATTCAACCATAGCACCAAGGTATCACAGCTAGCCTGAAACTCTTTTGAAGTATACTTCTCAAAATCCTTGCTGAGTGCGCCTCGGGATGGATAAAGCTGTTCGACTGAGTACAACTTATCTAGTGTTGATGACACTTGTTTAACGGCCGTCTTGATCGTTTGCGCAAAATCCGACAACTTATACGTATCCTCGTCAGTGCTGATGGTTCCACTCAAATCAGAACTTGTACTCAATTTTGGCTCTGTATAGTAAGCTAAATCATTTGTCTCGCTGTCTACTGAAGGGCTACGCTCAACAAAGGAGTAAATTGGATGAAGCACACAGCACCCTTCATCGTCATCATCTTCTGAGTCAGTTTCCGAATCAGAGAACAAAACATCAAAGTTCACTTGTTGTGTCTTATCAACATTAAAATAAATAACATTATCCAAAATGGTATTTATTTTCCTACGTTCATTCATAAGCCATTCATCTTGGTTAAGCATGGTTGTCGAGCTTCTCCATGCTTGTAATTCCAGCCACAATGCTTCCCTTAACTCTTCAATTTCATAATTTTCCGTTTCTTCCACACTATTCTCTTTGCCTTCAGTATTTCCACCTAGGTTCACCAACATGTTCATGGTTTCATAAAACTTCACTCTTTCCAAAGGGCAGACAGCAGCTTTATTCTCTTTAAAATGCACGCTGTTTACAACATTCAATGCAGGCTCACGGTATCTGATAGACTGAAATTTTCTCTGGCTAGGTTTTCGAGATAGAGAGCTTTCTGTAAGGCTGCGGTTTCTTGGTTTAAACGGCGTTTCCTCGCCACCGTTAACCAAAATAACAGACGACTCCTCTTCTTTCATAGACCGATTAAAAGCCCTCTCGCTTGAGGTGGCTGAAGCACTTTGCCGCCTTCTCCACGAAGTAGAAGGAGAACTTCGGAACTCTGAACCCGGCTTATCCTTCTTTCTTCGAGTACTTCTTGTCCTTTCCTTGCTAGGTTTTGTGAAAGTCCTAGAACTTGGTGGGGTTCGACCGTATTGCTCGCTTAGTTCAAATTCTCTTGGCACATTTTCTTCAACGTCTGATAAGCTATTGTCACTTTTCTCTGAACTTTCAGATGTTTGGTTTCTTGGAGAGGTTAAGTGGTTGAATACTGGCGAGAAATTATTCTCGTCAAGAGGCGAGGAAGACAAGAGGTCAGCGTTATTAACTTCACCTCCGCTAGACGCCATTTTGCGTTTTAAGTCTTGTCCGCGTCTCCGCGAGGCGAGAGGACTAAGTCGATTATAAGAGATAAGAAACACATTTAAAAAAAAAACACATTTTAAGGCCTATTTTAATACTTTTACATTCATTTTAACCAAAGCATAATATTATATTCGAAACGAGCATGTTTTGTTTAATTAAGTCACGCAAATTCGTTAAATAGAACGCAATGAATCAGCCAAAAAATGGGAAACACTTGTCCACTTCTCAAAATAACATCTGGGTATTTGCAGAAACCTCATTATCATATAAATTACAACTTTTTTACAAGTAATTATCTCTTACTTATATTGGATAATAACACTGATAATATTAGGTTCTCTATGCCCCTGTATATAATTATTGCACGCAAGGCAAAAACCCCCAGCTTTTTGCGGTTTGGTTTTATGTTGAAAACTGTGCTTTTTTATATATCTCCTTGAAGGTTGTGTAAAAGTTCTCTTTAGTCTTTAGTATCCGAATCTAGTGATACTGTAATAGCGATTTTGCATGTCAGTAGGACTGAAACTCTGGAAGGGTCCTTGAAATGATTATAGTGTGCTTTACAGACTGCATCTAGTCCCCCGGTGTGCATAAAAACAGGGGCGTAGAAGAGGAGGGGTCTTGCTAAAACTTCATGTCGATTGATAATGATTTCACCTGGCCCAATATTTTTGCAGATCGCATAATCATAACCTGGTCTTACCTGGATGGTTCTTTGCAACTGTAGGGTTGACGTGATGCGGTAATGAACTAATGATTTAGTAACCGTTTCTTGATCACCATTAGATTATCATTAGCTCATTTATGTAACACAAAATAGCTGCATCAGTATATTATCGGAAACTTTTTTTCAAGTCAAGTCCTTTCTTCAAAAAACACTAATTGAAGAATTGCTAAAAGAAAAATACTGGAACTTTCCATTTTCATCATATTGCACCCTCCATGCCTTGCCAACCCACCCACCCACGCCTTGCCACCCCCAAGTTCATACCACTGATTACAGACATCAAGCATAACTAAATCGTAACGTCATTCCTGTGCAGAGCCACAGGAAAACATATCAATATCACATGAAGCGCTGTGCATTAAATAGTGCAATGTGATCATTGGTGTGTTTTGGTGAAATTCAGAAATTTTCTATTATGAAACTATTTACAGACCACCATATTTACATACATTAAAAATGTTGCACCAGTATATCTCCGTGCTTTATAAATTACAAACTAAACCAAATTCCCAGTAATTCCCGGTGTTCTTGGTGCAGAGTTTGTGCTCAGTCCATGTGACCTGGGTGTGTTTACATGAGCTTACATCACGGAGAAGCAGATGTTGGTCAACTTGGAAAATGTTGACAATGACACGAGCAAGAAAAAATTTTTATTTGCCACCAAATACAAGAATAGTATATTTAATAAACGAAATATCATTATTTTCTGAGAACTGCAGATTGAGCACCATCTGCTGCACGATATTCTTGGTCAAATCTTTTTTATGTAGTTCTCATGTAAACACCCTCAAGTAATAATAATTAACCATGGCTTCACCATCACTGTATACTCGGAACTTCCCACCTCGGAAATAATCGAGAACCTTCGGAAAGCTGTCGTCGATATTTCGTATCCCTGCCAAAACCTTGTGTACCGAGTTGTACCGAGAGCCTTTTTATTGCACATACGATGATTGAGTCGAAGGATCTGCTATCACTTGGCTTCCATGGTAACCATAATTCATGGTGACGTTAGCAGGGACCGCGTTAGCCTGGAACCTAGGCTGGTTATGTTGGGGTGGGTAAGAGCATGTTGTATAATGAGGCGAATACTGAGCGCCTGGGACGTGCGCATGCGCCAACGTTGGGTAACCGCTGTATGCATTACTGAATCCATTATAGGCGGAAGGAGGGTAGTTAGAGGTAGGGTATACCATCGAGGCCGAGGGGTAGGAAACTGGGGTTGAATTCGTTGTAGGTGGGGGAGCTGTTGTGAAGCTCGTGTTGAATGTTGGGAGTTCATGTTGCTCTTCTACTCCTAAAGCATGATGGGAGAAATTTATTATTCAATAATATAACGAAAGTAGGCTACTAGTTATAGTTCCTGGTCCAACTAATTTTGTGTTGTGTGGTAGGGTATGGTATGATACGGTATGGTATTGTAGGTGTTATATGGTATGGTATGGTATACAGCATGGTGTCACTAACCTGCTCTCATGTCTTGTGAGAATGCGATATCATTGCCATTATAATCAGGGTAAGGTACAGGTCTGATTGGAGGACGCCAACATGAATACGCTTGCATTAACTCGTCCATTGCATCCCTGTATTGAATACAACAATATAGAGATGGGAAAAGTCTCAACAACGCTTTAAAAATGTTAAAACAGTTGAAGCCCTTTCCACAAATGTCGTAACAGTGACTGGATGGCGTGTGGAGAACAGTGGGAATTTCAAAACAATGAAAAGACAATGAAACATTCCGATCACTGATCACTATGCCATTTATAATTATCCAGATAAGTATAAATGTCATAAAAAGTGTTAAGCAGAGGCAGTGCCTATTAATCAAACACAATTCATGGTGTCTATGAAACAGGATTTATAGTATCTCTTTATAAAACTCTTGTCCCTGTAAAAGGTCAAATATTTTTCTCTGATTTAACATGAAAAAGAATTTTCCAAACGAGCAAATTGTTAGTCGTACTGTTAGGGAATGATTTGCTTTGTTTGCAATTCGTAAATAATTACCAAGTTTACAAGCAAACTATCTCGTTGGCAGATGTTTTTTGCCACGTTTTGTTTATTTACGAAGCAGGGTTAGTTTCCGAGCGCTGAAGATAAAACATAATCCAGTTACCGCAAAAGAAGGTCACAGATTATTTAGATAACCTTGAAGGATACCGAAAATTACAAAATTAATTTTATAACCGTAGTTCAAGAGTGGTATTTGTTGTTTTTCTATCTCATAAAGATGGAACAACATTTCACAGTGAATATAAATACTTGTGTTAAACGACAAGAGTGTGCTAAAAAATACCAACAAAGTATATGTAAAACAACCGACATAAGTTCTTAATTAGATAGATACTAGAGTGTTCAAGGCATGTGCATTAAAATTATCTCAAAATTATGGACTTAAATCTGGAACAATCAAGTGTAATCAAGCGTAAATGAAATTAAGAAATTAATTTTGGTGTTTTAGAGATAATGCTTGCTAAAACCATATGCATATCAATGTTCAAAAAATCTGCTGCCGGGATTCTATATTTATGTTATTTTTTCTAGCGGTGGTGCTTTAACAACAGAAACTGTGTAGGCGCGAGATGTTTAGATATATGATCTTAATTAGCATAAACCACGGTGCACTAATATTTATGTATGATGTCATCCATGTTTACTATTTGTGCGATATCAGTCTTGAAAGATATTTCATCTTGGAGTTGTGTTTTACCGTATTCTTCCTGAATCCCGAAATCCTTTTGCAAAGGGATTGCGATCAATCTTCAGACGAGTTATCTGTAAAAAAATATCCGCAATGAGTTAAAATGCTGGGGAAAGGTGGCCTATTCGTAGTGCCGTGTAACCCTTGCATTTATTTCGCCTGGCAGAAGTGTGGTGTTGTTTTTTGATATAGGTTAAAACACTCTCACATTGTATTTCTGTGTGAACTACCCGCAAGAGATTCATAAAAACTCTGCTTAACATTGTGTACCAACACACCACTGATACAATCAAAGGTCTTCGCTCGAACCTTTCAAAGTGTTTTCAATATTTTTCAGATAGCTCATACACAAACTACGACAGTTTATTATGGACCGCGGTCAGAGACCACCTCAAATAAAAATTCTTCACATGATTAAATGGCACTACATTTTTGCGCAAAAGCCTTAACGACAGGGGGCTATTTGAAGTTTGTTCTAAAATTTTAAAAGCTCCACTCACACGGTCGTGTCATGCATTTAACACCTATTTTTGAGATGCCAAGTTTCTTATTCGTCTTTCATCGTGTGGAATGAGGACAACGGTGCGTACAGATTTGGCAATATATATTGAAAGCATGTCGGCAAGTTTCAACCTTTATTGATTTTTATCGATAAACTGAGATCACGCTCGCCATTTGGTAGTCATTAAGCCAATTTTCTTATCAGAATATTTCAGTCTGGGTTTGGCCTCACAGCTATGGCAGCGAATGCTCGAGATAGCTCAATTTTCAAATGCTTTTATCGTGCGCAGAGTTCAAAGTGTGCTTTCCTGAAATTTCAAGATAAATCCTTGTTGTATACACTTGAAGGGATTCACACGCGCAAATTAAATCGTTATATTAATTTCCTTGGTATGGCTCTGAAATAGACAGCACCATCACAAAACCACTGAATAGTAATAAACTAAATACCTTGTGCATGCGCTTTTTCTCAACTCTCGAGGTAAATTGTAAAATGTACAGCTCAAAAGTACCAATGTATAATTACTCAAATGCACAATACGTAAACTTCAAGATAAATTCTCTCTCTCAATTGATCAACCATTACCAAATCCGTAGTTTAAAGCAATAAACGCTGGGTGAAAATTTATTTTCGGTTTTCAGTACAGATAAACATCTTTACGTTATTTTTTCACGATGAGCTTGAAATATAATGGAAACAATGATTACCATCATATAAACCCAAATTACATTGTGCGAATACGTTGCGCATTGATTATAACCGAGCGTTTCCCTAAATTACTCAAAATCATAGACGCTCCGTAAATATCAAAATCCCCATGATACATCTCAGTGAATAAGTGAATTCGTTGTTCAAGTCTCGAATCAATGAAAACAATCTAACTTTAGCAGTAATTTAGTAATACACTTCTTTGCAAGAAGCATTTTCCGTGTGAGATAGTGTGATCCGGCTGTGCGATTATCTTAGATAAATGAGACCGGGCCAACTGAAAAAAATTCCAGAAAGTTCGAGTAAAAGCATTGTTTACGTTAGTTTATCTTGCCATTGATAACATGGATTGCGAAAGGATGTCGGAGAGTTTGTTTTGATTTCTCATCTTAACATGTTCCGCGATTACGCTGATATATTTTGACATTCTTAAAAATGTTGAAACAATTTGGAAATCGTCGGAAACTTAACGTGCCTTCAAAATAAACAGCCACTTGAAACTGTCATGAAATATACAAGGTGTGGAAATATGAGAAAGGACATTTTTTGATTTTTTAAAACTAATATACTCCAGTACGGTCATCTAGGAATCACCCTTTTCACCATTCACGGACTTATGTGGGTGGGTTTTACCCAGTGAGCTTTATATATCTGCAGGAGCTAGAAGTTTACTCATTCGGCCTATAAGAAAAGTGAAGCCAAAAATGGCGGGATTGACGTCCAATATACGGCTATAAAGGTTGTAAATAGTTTTAATTCCCAAGCTAATTCGATCCAGTTTTATTCAACGGATCGTATCGCTATAAATGAAGTTATCATTTCATAAAACAATGGTATTATTCTTTAAATCGAATCATAAACTCATTAATAATTCATGAGGAAAATCATAAGCGTGTCAAAGCGTGTCGTATCTTTATTTGTGATAGAGATTTTCCTTCATTTACATAAACTTTAACTTTGATTTTCTCGACTTACACAACGTATTTTTGAAAATTACTTCGCCAATGAACTTACTAGATCGATCGTTTCTGAAGCAATTTAAAACATTCGCAGTGCGTGTTTTATCAGACCTAAAGATACTCGGCTTCGCCTCGTATCTTTATATCTGATAAGACACTACTACTCATGTTTTAAATACTACATAAGAAGGAGAGACGTTTAATATGCTTGATCCTACAACACTTAACACCCTTTATAAGTTCACTGGACAGGCTGATCCACCTACCCTGAACCCCACGTTAAAGTCCACCCCCTGCCCTACCTGTTGGTTCTGATAAGCAGTCACAGTGATAAACTCCGTCTCATGGAAGACGAATGTTTTCGATTCTGCATTCGAGGTATCTTGCTCCAGATCATGGACCTGATCAGGCTTGCCAGAAGTTGAATCTTTCTTCTTAATAATGTGTATCCGGGGCTGATACTTGTGCATGGAGTGAAGAATGATCTTAAAAAGATACAATGGATATTATAAGCTGGCGTTTTTTTGCTCGGAACTACATTTTCAAAAGTCACCACTTTTCAAAGTGGTGACTGGGTGAATTCTGACGAAGCTACAGCGTTCGTTTGAACCATCGCGACGTTTTGCGTGCGTTCATCTTTTTCAGGTAGTTCAGACACAAACCACGGCAGTTTATTGTAGAATACTACCTACACTGGACCACCACGTTTGAGATATCTTCTTCACGTAGTTCAGACACAAACCACAACAGCTTATTGTAGAATACTTCCTACACTGGACCACCACGTTTGAGATATCTTTTTCAGGTAGTTCAGACACAAACCACAACAGCTTATTGTAGAATACTACCTACACTGGACCACCACGTTTGAGATATCTTTTTTCAGGTAGTTCAGACACAAACCACAACAGTTTATTGTAGAATACTACCTACACTGGACCACCACGTTTGAGATATCTTTTTTCAGGTAGTTCAGACACAAACCACAACAGTTTATGATGGAATACTACCTTTGACTAGATATTGCATACACACATGACGTCCTTTGCTATAGACTATATATTTTATCAGTAAGAGAGAGAGTGTTGAAAAATTATATATTTATGTGAATATATTGCTATCGGAAATGATATCTTTGTAAATCCCACTTGGTCAATAATCACAAAATTTCAACAATCTGTCGCTTCTCTTTTCACTCTGCGCATTTAACGATGCTCTCCAAACCTCTCTTTGTCCGGGTCAATATTTTTAAAAGGTCTGTGTTTATCCTCTCATATCGTATCAACAAAGATAATATTTCTTGTAACTTATATCCTTGATGAGAGATGGAGTGAGTGCGTCTTCTTCCATCCACAAAATAGAGCTGAACTTCATCATATAATGCATGCGTATTTATCAGTAGTGGTCATTGTACTACAACAGGTCAAAACCTGAAATCGATCGCTTAAAAACAGAGTCCGCAACTTCAGTGGATCAATAATTCCAGCTATACACGAAATTTTGATCTAGACAAGAACCGCGAAATCTATTACCATAGCTGGAAAGAGCATCCTAAAATGAGTAAAATTGCAAAGTTTGGTTGCGAATTGTTGTAAAATGAGGAAAATATATCCCTGTGAAATTCGCAAATTTTGTATATATTTGCATTACGCGCGGGAAAAATAACCATTTTTAAGCCGAAAGTGGTTATTTTTACCGCGCGTAATACAAATATATACAAAATTTGCGAACTTCACAGGGCTATATTTCCTTCATTTTACAACATTCAGCAACCAATCTTTGCAGTTTTACTCATTCTAAGACCACTCTTTCTAGCTGTGGTGTCGGGTTTCGTTCAACCTGCCTTGATCAAAATTTAGTCTTTAGCTGGAACCACCCATTGGTTAAAAACAAAAATCATAAGATATATACAAATTGAAAATATGTGCTTTAAAATGTTTGCAAAAAAATCAGTTTAAAACATGATCTGAAAATTGTTGGAATGTGCCAACATGAGTCCGTTTGAACGGGGCTTATTTCTGATTTTTCAGATTTTATATTTTTTGACATGGACCATGTCCATGATATATATAACTCGTACGACATGCGCAGACATGTCTAGTTTAAGCTATTTAACCCATCCTTAACCTTTCTTTATTTTATAATGCGACACTGCCGTGTTCTCTCTATATAGCCAGTCACATTGCACACCGCATATTCGTTTCATCTATTAAATGATAGAGTTGTGACAGTTGGCCGCAAACAATCAAAATTTGAATAAAAGTCGTGACAGACGGCGAAATTCACCGAGCGGATATCTATAATTATCAGAAAAATTAATAAATGAAATCGCTTATTACGAGTTTTGGCCTTCAGCTATAGTCGTCATACCCATGCAAGCAGAGACAATGTGGAACCTAGTTTGATTTCAAGAAAACTAGCGCGCTTTAGATTCTTATATACATCAGTTTCACTAAGCATTTATACCGTGCCAACAACCAGCCTGTGTTCTTGTCCGCTACACTGTCACTGTTGTATGAGTTCGCAGAGTGAGAAAATTATGTCATTATTTTCATTATATGTGTCGTATACTGCCTTGCATTTTGTGGCCAATAAACGGGAATTAAGGGTAGTCTATCTTTAATATACTTCCTCCTATATACGTATCAACATTTCTGATGATACTTTTTTGTGTGTGTTGGTGTTATGTACTCAGGTAAATATGATGTTTGTGGTGTTACTCTGAGTGTGCATCCACACCGGGCAAGCTGAAAAGTTAGCTTGGCCACGGTGGGAATCGAACCCACGACCTCGATTCCCACTGTAGTCAGGCAAACCTTTCAGCTTACCATGCAGTGTGGATGCACACTCAGAGTAACACCACAAACATCATTTCTCATATTGACCACCAGCTGTAGTTCTGTAATGCTTATATCCTCCAATATACTGGGCCATATATTACTTACATGTCCTTGCTGGTCGAGTTCATTGTTGGTCAGCTTGACTTTGTCAAAAGAGATCACCTGCCTCATCCATTCTTCTCCAGAAGCGGGAGAATCGGGGTGGATGTAAACTCTCCCTGGCATGGGGGCATCCGCGTTTCCCGCAACCATCCATTTGGAACTGTGATACGCATATCTGTATCTTTTATTATCGACGGGAACCACGTCCAAAATTAGAATATATTGCGCGTTCGGGTCCATGCCACTAATCTTGATGCGCATCGCTGGAAACATGCGTCTAGTGAGAAAGAAATAGGAGTTTTAAATTTTGAAATCACGGCTTAACTGCGTAAGGTGTATCAACCCACCGTCCAGCTTTCGTGATAATCATTTCAGTACCAAGCTCATGAAAGCGATGCCAGAGATCTTTCATTTGTAGATCAACTTTGATATCTTCCAGAGAGCGCTCTTCATTCACGGGCATTCTGTTCTGCATAGCCTGCATTGAACCCAGAGCAGAACTCGTAAGGTCTGTTGAATCTAAAATAATACAAATACTCAATCAGTTGTGATTACGTTGCTTACATTTCAGATCCTTCACCCAACTTTTTAACACCTGACAAACAGCACAAGGGTCGGTAATATATACTGTGCTTAGCTCAAATCCGGATATTGCGGAATATACACTTTATATAAGTAGCGTAAATAACAAAGTAGGTATATGACACACAAGCGAGTTGGAAATGTGATATTGTCATGAGAATTGCGTCTTTTGACTGTAGAGATGTAGAATGTGTATTGTGTATGATCACAATATTTACACCAAATATATAGATAGATGGACTAAAGACAGAGTAGATCAATATGATAATGAGCAGTGTATAGATTCATGACTCGGAGATGTATGTGTATGGTGTGTTTATGATATATACATATACAGTATAAACTATAGAGAAAGAGATATAAAAGTGAAAATATATAGTTCTGACATGTAAGTCAGTTATTAAGTATACTATTACAGAATCAGAGGAATACGGAAACATCATTTCTTACACTGGCGAAGTGAAAAAGTTGACTCAAGCTAAACTCACACCGCAGTATATTTATATATAAAATACGAAGTGTTTAGTAACTAGAGTCTATTGTGTTATATCTACGATATCGCGGCTTATCCGGTGCCTACCTGCGTCGGGCGAAGGATATGCATATCTTTGTAAGCTTTCATCGTCACCATCTTGCGCCGAAATAAGCGAGGCAACCGAGAAAGCGTGCGCTTTTGATGAAAGTATAAGGTTCAATTGGCTGTCATCTCTTTTGGCCATTTTTCGCGCTTTTATGTTCTCCCCAAGCGAGTAAATGGTGTACTGAAAGCTCTCGCCTCAAATATGTCATTAAATGTAAGAATGTTCCTTATCACAGGTGGTGATCAATTAAACGCCCTAATTAAATTTTTCCGCTTCGGTGTTTCAGCACCTTGACCAAGATTCTCTTGTAAACACTGGTATCCGATTAAACACCACTGTGGCGACGCCACACAGCTCAGGTTTCATGCGCGCACCGAGGAAAACATGCTCAACAACTATAAGCATGTTTAGAATACACTCCTAGTTTTGCGCACAAATGCGCGCGCGTTGGACTACAATTAGCATTTTGCGCGCAAAGATTACCAACTAATCGATTAATTAAATTATTCGCAAATGTTTTCACAATGAACTTGCCAAGTGCGGTCGAAACATCTCGCCGCGTGCTGACATTTCCTCGAAAATGAAATGTCGAGGGTGAAGAAAATACGTATATTATATTGTCCAACGGCCTATAGGCGCGCTTCAAATGGGCCAAAACAACTTGATAAGGAATATTGTAACAATACGCCTGAGGAAGATCATGACCGGCTTACTGATGAGTTATCATGGATAATTGAGATGGATAGGAATTCAACTACCAGTGACAAATGAAGTTTTACTTTGGTATTTTTCAGGTAGTTAAATCCCTCTCCTTCTCAATTTTCGGGTGTTTTTGGTACTACCTATGTTTGCGGCACAGACCGTTCGAGTTTATATCAAGGGTACACCGCCATGTCTGGAATGAAGGGATGATGATGAGTTCCAGAACTTGCAAAATGAATGGGTGAAGGGCGAGAAAAAGTGGAAGTACCGAAACGTGGAAGAGAATGGTAGATCAGACAGATACTGGACGTACTTGGAGCGGTGCAAAAGTGATGTCTCCAGTGTACAAATTCGTAACTCAATGCTCGACATCGACTCGAAAGAACAAAGACAGACATGTTTTCTTCAGACATTTTCCCCTCGATCCTCGACCTATAATGGTCAGGTGAAACCTCGCGGCGCGTCTCATCACCTGGCTGAGACACCCAAGATGATGAAGCATGAGTATATTTCCTGCTGATAATCTGAAAACAGAACGTGATCATCACCTATGTATCACCAACACAAGGCAGACACATCACTCACAACACAAACTCTATAAAACCAACCAAACCACTTCCCCAAAACTCCCATTTCTTATACCATTTATCTAAAAACCTCAAATCTCACCCAATTTTAATTACTTACAGTCAAGTGTCATATCTTACATATGGTTGCGACAAACAGATGTTAATGCAATAACACCTCACACATTTGTATGAACGATTAGAACCTTCGAAACTCCCGTGTCGATTTTTATAGTTTAAACAGAAAATCAAAGAGGTGAAAAAAGCTTTGGATCAGGTGCTAGTTTTCATCAAAATGAATACGTCCTTCATGGAAATGCTACAATTTCAAGAAAAGTAATAAGCATTCTGTGATTGCTAAGGTGTAATGAGATGTGGTTAGAACTGCTTAGATCATTAGGAATATAATGTTATGCCGGTTTCTTTGATATGCAAGAGTAATAAGCTACTCTGCGATCTGTCTCAACAAGACTGCATAACGTTTGTTGATTTTGATTGTATTTATGTCTAGCTTGAGAGAAATTTAGTATAACGACATAATCAGCTGGGGATACTTCGAAACTTGATTAGCATATACCGCACGTTTGTTTGAGCTACCTACCCAAAGTTCTGTAACAAGGGAAGCACCTTACTGATTCTTTGGGAGAACAGTTTTGAATTGATCGAGATTTCCACTGCATAAATTTAGTTTAGTTTAACTTTCCTAATAAGGCTTGGACCTTACTGGACCTCTAGGACTAGGGAGATCTGGCAGAGTTATCCAGCACAAAGTTAGTTTAGGTTTTGGTGGTGAGACTTATACAGTTAGTAGAGCTAATGACAGTAATGTTCTGATCATTATGTATCTTAAAAACTGGCGATACTTTTGTATGTATACAACATTTACATATACAGATAATTGTACCCATTCTGGGTATTTCGGCAAGATTCTTTTGAACATTTGTCGACACATGGGACATTTGCGCCGCAAAGTGACCTGTTCTGAAGTCCTGGAATCTCAGTAGCCTATAAACTATGATTACCCAAAACACTTACATCATTTAGAGATGTTGAGTATTCTGTTGACAAGATATTGCAAAACTTTCTGAGTGCTGTTGACATGAACATTAAGTCTGAAGAGTACACTAAAAACTGAAGGCTGCTAACATTCGTGTTAACGTTTGTCTCATAATTTCTTCACGTGAACTTACATCGCTCGTGCGGGGTCAGGGCGGCTTGCAACTTCTCGTGAAATGTGCGCAAAAAGCTACATGCCTATATATATTTGTTAGAAATCTCATGAGTCATATGTTCTGCAAATCAGTCAGCACAACATTTGACCAATAAACAACTTCTCACGGAAACGGAATGAGAAATATAGCAATACCGTCTTGTCGGTAACTTTTTATCATTGTAGCACATAGAACGAAACCTAAAACATTTGTGACCAATTTCAAATTTAGAGTCAAGGAATTCTTCTTTGAAAAAAACGCCTGGATCAGATGCGGTGAACATTAATACTCGTCTATTTTTAACCATCTCTGTGGTAAGAATGACATTTTCTCGCTAACATAACATCTTGGAAAACTATTTATCGCCTACAACTGTTGATGGGCAAACATTCACAGCTTAAGCAAACACAAGGCAAATGAGAAAACTTTCGGCGTCCTTACTGAGAGACGCAAAGCAAACATAACGCAGACCGACAGATTCTTTCCGAATATACAAGTATTCATATTTACATGATGGGTTTCCTGCACCGTGCTTTCAAATCAAAATGTTCCCATTTGTTCTCCATTTTTAGACGTAATATCAAAAACGAATGTGATTTACATATTTTGCGCAAACTTGCGTCACGGCCAAATTTGCGCGTTCGCTATAAACTAAGTGAATAAATTACGACCTCCATTATGAAGCATGTCGTCGTAATTACTCAATTGTTCAAATGAGCTGAATTTATTGGGCACTTCTTTGGTGGGCTTTTGCATAATGTGCGCGCCTCGCTAAAACTGCGTCCCGCATTGCGCGCTTGCTGCGTCCTAAACCTGCTTATGTTAAACTGTCTGTTTCGCGACGGGAACTGCGCGAACATAATCACACCACGTCGAGCGCAAAGCTTAAACATTAGGTTTTAAATTTCTTACCGTATATTTGATGATCCATAGGGACTCTTTGTAGTGATCTATGTTCCTTCTTGAGTGGTTTTCAACCAAATGTCAGTTGCTATTAACAACCGTGGAGTAACAGATAATCTTGAACTCTGCTGGCACGCACCTCAAAGCAAATCTGACAGCTGAGCGTAAACAATAGCAGGTACTTTATTAAGTGCAAACTCAAAATGATTGCGAGCTGCGCCAGGCGAGTGCTTAAATTGCAAAACGACGCTCGGCTGTTACGAGACATACGCACGATACCATCAGTTAGGAATGCTTAGAAGCAAGCGGTAGATAGGAATATCAGGCCCGCAGTCGACCATGTAAATTAAATTTCACAAAGATTATCTTGACCACAAGATCAGTGTTGGAAGCAGTCTGACGGCTCAATGTGTCACGTCAAAATATCTTCAGATTATTACTTTTTCTTTAAAATACCTTCTAATTATTTCAATTCCATAAACAATTTAGCATGCTTCAAATCTTGTAACAGTCTATTCCGTCATTTATTATCCAAATGTAAGAAAGAAATCATAAGTTTTGACAAGTAAAAATCAAAAGTCAAAGCTACCAATTTAATATGAAAAGGAGGATGAACGTTTACTGTATCGGTTTTATCCGATGTTATGTTGATCAGAATTTGTAAGAAACCGTGTTATTCTTTTAATTGGTCCTTGTCGGCATCAGAAGGTTTTATGAAAAAGGATATCATGCATTGAAATCTATACTAGTATATCAGTATATGTCCTTTGACTTTTAAGTGAATTTCAATTTCACTTAAAACTACATGCATGTATACATGCATAATTCATTTCTTCAAAAATGTAGTTATAGTTGTTCAATTAATGGAGAGTTGTTCGCTAATTTACACTATTGCCTGCTCCCAGACTGGATTTGTTCGTGTTGTGCGAGCAGGTTAATTACACTAACATACTGGAAAAAGTAAGCCAGCTTAATCCAAGTACACCCAGTTTGTACTGATTTTATTGCATTGTGTTTTTGAAGAAACCAGGTTGAGAATTTTCATGCTGGGTTGTCTACTGAGTCCAAGCTGTAGTGTTCTGGATTCTGACATGGTTTAGACACTTACTTTATCGGATTAACGCGAAGTGTTGCATGCAGCGTGTTGTTTTTGTATTAATTTTTTTCTCTTTGGTCTTTTGCGGCAAACTTTATGTTGCGAAATGCAAGGATTAGCCAGCGTGCGAAAAACCCAGGCTCCAATGGCACGCAGCAATAATGCGCGCACACTGCTATGTAAGGTAGCGCAGTGCGTCTATCGCGAACGCAGATCGAAATTGCTGACAGTAATTTTGATGAGAAAAACAGCATAACCTCTGCTTCGTGTTTAAAGTAATACTTGTGATAAAATGTCAGTGATATCATCTTAATTGGTCCTATATCTGTTTACTGATTTAGCTGAATCGCGCAAGTGAATTACTGCGCAAAACACAATTTATCATTTTTTGCGTCAATCGCGAACTTCCGTGTTTAAAGTGCCTACTTCATAAATGAAGTGCTTTCGTTTATGCGAACGGAAATATTTTCAAAACGTAATAGCGATTATTAAAAACCTATATAAAATCTTGTTAATTACTTGTAATCTAAACAGCGCAAGCTGCATGCACTGTTTCTATAGGCTGAAAACAGTCGACACATGCCAAAAACATAATTTATGATATAGGCCTATACGCAACTTAAAACTGATTACAGGTCTTTGCGTAATAGCGTTGCCACCAAATAACGAAACGCATAAAATTGATACAGATTTCTGCATTTGGAAAACGTGTAATTACTAACCTAAAATAATCATGTTTTGTGATTGACTTGCGCAAACAAAAATGATCAGTGTCACTAGTGTTTACGAGACACTATTTAGAAAATTTGTTGTTTAGTTTTATTGTGTTCCCTTGTTATAGTCAAGCTATCATAAAACCTGTTTGCGATCCAACTTAAAAATTACTTTATCTTAAAATTATGCAGGTTAAAATCTTTTTACTTTTTCAGCTACATTTCGCCGGCATTATATACATCGCTGTAATAGCGGATTGGTTGCAGCTAAGTTACATATTTATGCAAGACTTTCGATAATATTGTGCATGGCAAGATTTTACGAATTACATACTGACGAAGTTTATGAATTATGTGATATATCCAGGCTATATAATGTTTAGTTACCTGGTTTTTACGTTATATCTTCTTGCCAAAATATTTCAGTAAAAAACTTCAGTAAAAAGCTAGGAAAGAAAGTACTAGTTTTTTTGTGCAAATTGTGCTCCTAAAATATTTCTTTAAGAACTATGGTTGTTGTTGTCATCCGGCTCACTTCATCTTCATTTATTCGTGTTTTATTCTGTTGTTTCGTATCCGTTTCTTCCAAATTGTGCTCCAGCATCGTGCACTCTCGCATGGAGGTCGCCGTCGATACTTTCGTAGACTGGGAACGGGTTTGCCTCGTAATGATTCATGGTGCTTTGTCTACTAGTACTAGGCCCGCCTCTCTTCCAGTCCCCATCGGCACAGTAGCCTGGGTTGGCAAAGGCTGGGTCGAGACACACCTGCACGTAGAGATAATTATATTATCGATTACTGATCGATTCATTCATCGAAGAACTTATCGAACTTTCGATAATTTATTGAAAGCCGAACAAACAGAGGATATATATAGTAGATTATAGATTAGATTTCTGAAGTTGACCCATCTACAACCTGGTTTAATTAATGAAACGTTCAAATTTTATGAATGTTTTGCCTACCTTCTGTTTCTCCAACACAAAAGGATTTGACGGTCCACTGTGAGAATAATAACTCTGATCTCTGTCTTGAAATGGTATCTCATACATCGAGTTCGAGTCAAGCGCGACCGTGTTATCATGGTGATTAAAACGCACAGGTGCACTGTTGTTGTCTCTCTAACAAATCAATCAAATACTTTTATACCTAGACCGTGAGTTGGGAGTGGGCACTGACCTCCATATATATCTGGAGTAAGAACTTCAGTTATTCGGTCAATGAGAAAAGTGAAGCCAAGATGGCGCCATTGACATCCAATAGCTCTGAAGGTCGCAAACAGTTTTTATACCATTTTTCCACAGCTAATTTCAGTTTTTTCTAACGGATCGTCGCTAATCAAGTCAATCTCGTTCCCCGATTCTGCGATCCTCGGGAAGGAACGTGAGGCTCTGGGATAATAATCCGTTTCAGGGAGGAATCTGATTGGCCGTTGATATGGAATGCGCAGTCTTAGCCAGGATTCCTGGCTTCCGGTAACGCGAATTATCCCAGAGCCTCACGTTCCTTCCCGAGGATCGCAGGCTCGGGGAACGAGATTGAGTCATCAGTTCATAAAACCATAGTGTTATTCTTTAAATCGATGTCAAAATACGAAATTTCGGCACACTCCTGGCCAACATGGCGAAAATTGAAGGAGTATTGGACGTCGGTTCCAGTCTCTTTCTATTGTTTTTGTCTGCGCGGTTAACACGAAGCTGGCTTCACTTTTCGGATCGAGTTCTCACTCCAGATATATATTGAGCTCATCGGGTGTGGGTTCTTTCTACGCTGATGTTCAAGTGTACCGTGTTTAATAATGGCGGAAGGAAAATTGGGAAGTATTCTTGTCGAAACATTCCCTGGGAAACAGTGCTTCCTGGCTTGTCCACATTTGGGAAGCATGGCTAGGAAACAATGTTGCCTGCTCTGCCCACCTTTGGGAAATATTTGCTTCGAAACTGCAGTGCTTCCTGGTTTGCCCACTTCTAGGGAATATTTGCTGGGAAACAACGTTTCCTGGTTAACCCACTTCTGGAAAATATGACTTGAAAACAACGTTTTACTGGTTAATGGTTATTGCTTCCTGCTTTGCCGGCCACCTTTGGGAAACATGACCGGGAAACATTTATTCTGCTACGTTTGTTTTAGTTTTTTCAGATCTTAACACAAACTAAGCACACACCTTCTTCTTTGCTTTCCTTCTTTTTCTTCTAATTACAACCACCGTGACAATAAAAGCAACAAGTAATAATCCAGCAATGGTATAGACAATCCAGAGTGGAAACCCTCTTTCACCAGGATCATCTCTGGCTGGTGCGATGTTAGGATCATCACCGTTGCCTGGCGAGGTGTTAGGATCATCACCGTTGCCTGGTGAGGTGTTAGTATCATCAGCTAAACATTTCACTTCAGTATTTTTCAACAACTTGCAGGCCGCTGAAGCAGGAATGAGATCATAGCTGGGTTTCTCAGCCACAGCAAAGACTACGTTGGTTGAAGTCCCTTGACCAACGTGCACAAGTTGTTCTACATAGACATCGCTGTATTCCACCTCACGTCGTCTTCTGGAAGCATCGTTTTGATCTAAAATAGTAAACAAAAATCTAAGTAATGAGCTTACTGTAATGAGGACCATGCATCTACGGATCTACCGTCCCGTAGTATTACAGTACAGAAACCAACAAATCACTTTTTAGAAGTGTTTTTCTTTCACTTACTATTAAAATCTTGCACAAGTTGTGCCAGGGTCTTTCCTTCTGAAGTTCCTTCAATCAAGCTCGTCACATAGTCTTCAAACATGGATACAAAGTCATGTTTTTCAAAGGTGGAAACAGGGATTGCAACTGTTGAATTGATACGATAATCTTCTCCTACACACCTAGTGGAAAATATCATGATCATATGACGATATATGTAATACAAAACATAATGTACCGAACATGACTATAAAATGAGATGTAGGGAATTATCTTGCACTCGTGAATCCTCCAGACCACAGTGGCCATAGTTAAGGAAACTGTGACAGGACCAGTACTGGTAGCGCACCTCAGCACCTGAGGTAAAATCTGCGCATGCACCATCCTCGGCCAATAAATTTGAGTAAACTTGGAGACATGCATTAGTGTGGAAACTGAACTTGCTTTCCAAAAATATTCCCCAATAAATTCCCACATATTTTTTGTCGTGTTGACAAAATAACGTTTCTTGCTTTACACCTTCAGGAAGCATGACTAACACCTGTATTCTAAAAGCTCATTCACACTCAAAGAGTGGAGGTTCAATCTGAGCTTCCCTTGAGTGTCAATGCTGTTTTTGAATAGCTGGAGGGTGAGTAGTCACATATAGTAAGGTACGGCACAATAAACCCTCCAGCTATTCAAAAACAGCATTGACACTCAAGGGAAGCCTAGATTGAACCTCCACTCATTGAGTGTATAAGTGAGCTTTTAGAATACGGGCGTAAGAAACAAAGTTTTCTATTTTACCACAATTCTCGTTAAAGAAAACTCCTTACTTGCTAGCAGCCGCAACATGACTAAGACAATATTTAGGTTCAGGACATGAAGCACAAAGTTCACCATGGCGGCAGTTTGGATTATCAGGAACTGAAATACAAAATAAAATATATCATTAGGAGAAACAGCAGTAAACTTGTATCCTTAAAAAGACAACGAACATATTCCAAAATGAACCAAAGTCGAAACGGAGAACACTATATATTTCGAAAATGAAACACTTTATTTCAGAGACTTTGATAAATGGGTTTCACTCAGTGGCGTAGCCAAGGGGGCGACCGCCCCCCCCCCCCCAATCGCCACAAAAACCATTCTCTGAAAACGGCTAATCCGTAGAGAAATTGGGGTATAATGTTACATACTCGAAGCTGAAACTGATTAAGTACGTATCGACTGAGGAAAACGACGAGGAACTGGATACTGGAGGATGTTGATTTGTAAAATCTCGTTGAAGCAGTTGTAGATATGGTTCCAAGAAAAATAGATTTAGTTTAGATTTACATGTATGTATACGTATTATCATAGCGTGAATATTCTTCTCAGACTTATTCTGCATCGTATAAAAAAGAAACGCAATTTTGAAAATGCGGAAATGGTGTCTCATAGAACCTAGAATGAACCTCACATTGGGATTTTCTCCCCCCAGCATCACAGAGGGGAAATAAGGTGACATTGATTCCTCCTCTTGTTTTTCAAGGTGATTTTTCCAATTTATTTAATTCCGAGTAGAAATGTCTGGGAAAATTTATGTCTTGGAGGTACTTTATACTCTTCGGAATTCTGCAAGATTTCACCCCCGAAATGCTTGAAATTGCATTTCAGGGACTCTAGATTTCAAAATTTTCCCGAGGGTGCATGCCGATGCCCCCGGACCGGGGGTGCATGACCCCCCTAGGCGATCTTACGCCTTCGGCGTTGGTCGACCTGCAGTTATCAAAGTGAGAAAATAACGTTAATTCTTTTCACGATATATGGTAGTCAGTTTATGTTTCGTGGAAAATAAATAGAATTGAAAGAAAGTTTAATTCTCTTGCCCTAAAAGTTTCAGCAGTTGTGAAATTGATCACTGTCGATCTGTTGCCTTGTAATGCTTGTACTCAGAAATGTTTCTAGCGTTTGGAAAGCTTACCTGTGATATTCACATTTAGCGTCGTAGGAAGGATATGCAGGGGATATAAGGTACTTCGGCATACTATAGGGATATCATAGGATGTATCTCCACGAGTGAAAACAGTCTTGTTCACATATAATGTTGGGGGTGAGTCTTGAATATAGAAATATTCATTCACGAAAACTTTATTACTTAAAGTATCCACGCCTTCCTGAATATGACATGTGTATTCTGATAATTGGCTTGAATAATTCTTCAAGTCATTTGTCTCACTAATCCCGCATTGCAGCTCGGGATAGTCCAAGTCTTCTATCAAAAAGTGACCAACCACTGAACAGTTCTCACGGGGTCGCGGGCTCGTCAGGCAGATTGCTGTAGGCATTTCATTCACATCTGTGGGGAAGAAATATTATATAGTTCAATTATAATAGTTCTAGGCCAAACTGAGTTTACACAAGACAAAGGAATAATTTTGTTTGTCAGGTGTATATATCTTACCTAAAACTTCAATCAGGAATTGCTTTGTAAAAACTCCAGATATTGAAGCCACACTGCTGATGGTGATAGGCAAACTCTTGTCTGCTGGAAGCCGTTCATAATCCAAAGTATTGTCAAGTTTTACTTTTAAAATATTCCGATCAATTTCAAACGGCTGTGTTATATTCGTGACTTCAAGGATGTGATAGCTGATCTGTTCATCATCCAGAAGTGGTGTTCGAGAAAGGTAGCCAATAATTATCGTACCATACGTGGAATTCTCTGGGACTGTGTTTGAACTAAGTTGAAAGTCAATCTCTGTTTCATTTGCTGGAAAAGAAACATGAAATTTTTGGAATAAATTCTGCGTATTTCTAGAAATATCTGAGAAGAGAAGTGTACCCGAGTACCAGACTAAGCTTACAAATTAACTAAATTCATACTGCATTAGCTTTGTCAATTCTAAAGTGGATTTCCTTGAGGTGTAGTGCATGCTACATGTAATAATGAGAATACATACATCCAATAAGGACGGAACAATTATGTACAGAATATTTAGTTTCATCCTTTTTGATTCGATATTCCTCAGCTCCGTTTTTTCGTTCAAGCACTGTACCATCGTCATCAACACGAATCCTAAATGTTATCGAGCTGTTGTATTCTTCAGCAGTCGGTTGCTTAAAAAAGACAGCAGGAGTATTACTTCATGTTTACTACCTGTAATACTCAACCCAGTAAGCTGCATTGAACCCTGACGCAGTGACGCGCCTTCCTAATTATTTTACTCTGTCTAACGTGAGACGATTCACTCGTCAAGGCGAGAGCGCTCAATGGGTCAAGCAAAAAAGATTAGATATGGTATAGTATAGTATGGTACGAATGGTATGGTATGATATGGCATGGTATGGTATGGAATGATATGGTATGGTATGCTGTGCTGAGTGGTTATATTACTACCTTAAAAAATAAGCAGAAACTCGACGTTTCGAGCGAAGGCCCTTCGTCAAGAAGTCACGAAGGGCCTTCGCTCGAAACGTCGAGTTTCTGCTTATTTTTTAAGGTAGTAATATAACCACTCAGCACAGCATTATCACATTGGCACTACCAACACTGGTACAGACAGTTATGGTATGGTATGGTATGGTTTGGTATGGTATGGCATGATATGGTATGGTGTGGTATGGTATGGTATGGTATGGTATGGTATGGTATGGTATGGTATGGATGGTATGGTATGGTATGGTATGGTATGGTATGGTATGGTATGGTATGGTATGTACAGTATCGTATGGAATGTGATGTTATGGTATGGAATAATATGGCAGGAAGGGTATGGTATAGGTAAACATTGAAGTTTTTGAGGCATCTCGCGCGATAGAACTAACAGTTGAAGGGTTTTTGTCGACGGAAATTTCAAGCAGCCGGAAGATTATAAACAATTTCAGCCCCTCTGGGAGGAATCGAACCTGCTCCTTGCGATTCCCGGGCAGCACTACTACTCTAACCAACTGAGCTACAGAGTTCATGCAGTTGTCCAGCTCAAACCACAAGTTCTTGAACATTTATACCTTCTTAAGATGTATAATTTCATTTTGTGTGAAATAAAATGGCCAGGGAATATTCTCGTTCTCAAAACGAATATTCAACCGCTGTTTACGTATTTCAAATGGTCCGTTTGGGTTTTGTTTCTTAGACATATGATAGCGTTCATTGTCAGGATCATAACTCTGGATTTGACCAAGGACTGCACCACGCGAGAACGAAGGTGACGCAAAGAATGGAGTATTGCACAGTATCTGTGGTGCTTCATTTACATCTGAAATGAGAATGAAGTTGATTTAGTTTAGTTTAATGGTATAAATTTACTGATAGAAGTAAACATTAAAAAAGTTCTCCCATTGTACCTATAACATTAATCTTGAACTGTTCTTCTATAAAATGTTCAGCTTGATCCAGGACAATATCTTTACAATTAATATCCACATATTCCACTCTCGAAGATTCAAAATCTAACGGACGAACAGTCTTAAGTGTTGGTGGGTTTGTTGAACTGTTAATGTAAAATGGCGTGTCATCATCGAGTATGGTACATCTATGTCGTTGACCCACATCTGGATCAGTAATTTCTAGAATTCCCACCAGTGTATCGTTCTTGTTTTCTCGGATTTCGAACTTGCTCAAAGTCAGGCGCGTTGGAGGTTCATTCACATCTTGAATTAGAACAGAGGGAGGGTCGTTAGAACATTAAGTGTGAGTTTCTATGTAGTTTCCAATGCATGCAGCCGGATAATTATTTCTGGGGCTCGTATGCTAACAAAGAAATTTACTCGAGTGGCCGTAAAATGAGTGAAATATATATTTTATACTATAGCCACTGTAAGTTAAGTAGTAGTACATGGGTAGTGTAACGTAGGATCTAAGCATTATAGTGCAGCAGGTGATGGTCAACTTGCATTTATCACAGAGAGAGAGAGAGAGAGAGAGAGAGTATAATGTTAATTTATTTCATTTTATGAAGTAGACTTGTATTTAGTGAAAAAATAGAACTGAGAGAAACAATTCGATGTCCTGTTCCTATTCCTCCTCCTGAGCATCATCGGAGGTCTTGTAACGCTTGGTGAAGCCCATTTTTTACAATGAAAATTCAGTACAATTTTATCCCACACCTTACTACACCAAAATTACCTTCAACAGGCAGATTTATCCACCGGGTAATAGAAGCTCCATATTGATCCTCACATCTCACTAAAATCTGCAAAGACTTGGATGAATCCAGACGTTCATAGTCTGTAATCGTTGGTCCAACCACGAGAATCATTGAGATCAACTTGACACGATCATTACTACTGTTCAGAAGTCTACACGAAGCTCTTGTACTGCTATCCTGGTCAATCATTTCAACCTGACTGATGAACACATTTTCACCACTATCTTCAGGAAGTTTCGCATCGGCCCGCTGAAGTCTGATGTCTGTTGGTGGGTCATTCACGTCTAAAATTACGATGGAGATTTATGAGTGCAAAAGAAATCATTTAATAGGGTAACGTCTCCAGAAAGAACAGTGCGGATATTCAATATAAACCAAGTTTGTAAAGTTAGTTTAATGGACCATTCCCCAATTGACCAAAATTTTGAACTCAACAAGTCTAGACAAAAGTTTCATCACAGCTTGAAAGAGCATAACAAAATTAGTAACATTCCAAAGTTTCGTTGCAAAATGTTGTAAAATGCGGATAATATAGCCTTGCGAAGTTTGCAATTTTCAGTCATTTAACTGACTCATTTTAGATTACAAACGGGAAACGGTTACCACTTCTGTGCGTAATCTAAAATGACTGAAAATCACAAACTTCGCAAGGCTATATATTATCCGCATTTTACAACATTTTGCAACGGAACTTTGGAATATTGCTAGTTGTGTGATGCTCTTTCAAGCTGTGATGAAATTTTTGTTTAGGCTAGTTAAGATCAAAATTTTGGAAAAGTGGTAACCATTTCTCGTTTGTAATCTAAAATGACTGAAAATTGCAAATATCTCAAGACTATATTATCCGCATTTTACAACATTTTGCAACGAAACTTTGGAATATTACTAATTGTGTGATGCTCTTTCATGCTATAATGGAATTTTGTCTAGACTTGTTGAGATCAAAATTTTGGTTAATTGGGGAATGGTCCATTTATACTAAGAGTTGATCAAACAGTCTGTTGATGAGAGTTTGCAGTCACGTATTGTTACGGGGAACACTTCAAGCTCTAGATTAACAAAATAAAGGTTTGAAGAGTGTTCCAACTATGTTTCAACTTAATTTAAATAGAATACATGATAGTGTTGGGAAAGCATTAAGAACAGCTAACCAAGGTCACGTGATTGCCAACTCTCATGCACTCTCATTCTCATTTGATACTACGGGCTTTCATTTTATTAAACAAACCTTGAACAGTAATCGTAAATATCTTTTCCAAGTATAGTCCACCGTTATCAGTGACTCGAGCATGAACACTAATACTGGGTGTATGTTCAAAATCAAGTGGTCCAAGAAAAAAGAGTTGATCTTTGTTGGTTCCACCAATACGGAATGATTGCGAGTCTCTCACAGTGTAGATAAATGTCTGGTTTATTCCTTCAGGGTCTTTCGCAGATAACGTGCCGATATAGATCATGCTTGATTCACTTTCGTTAACACTTGTACTCGATATGACAAGAGACGTAGGTCGCTCGTTTACGTCTGAAGAGAAAAGTTTAAATGTGTTAGTAATGAAGGTACATGTATAGTTAGTTAGATCGTTGCCACAAGCGACAGTTAAGCCCTGGGCAAACTATAGGAAACATTGTTGCGGAAACATTGTTTCCTGCCAATGTTTCGCCATGTTTCCCAGAGTGGGCAAACACTAGGAAGTAGGGAACATTAGTGAGAAACATAGGGAAACATCAAATGTTTCTGAATTTTGTAGAAACATTTTTGCTTCTCGGGAAGCAAATTTTGTTTCCGCACAATGTTTCCATGCACGGGTTGGCAAACAGGGAAACATTTGATCACAACAATGGTTCCTAGTTTGCCCAGGGCTTTAGATTTGTGTGAATACCTGTGACTTTAATCAGGAGTAATTTGGAAATCCCAAGATTTGTATCTTTACAGAAAACAGTGATATTATACACTTTCTTTGTTTCAAAATCAAGAATCTTGTTTGCTTTGATTCGAAGAAGATTTCTTTGATTTATTTGTGCGATATAGAAAGCATCTTCATCGCCATTGAGAGAGTTCACAAGGGAACATGTGTGAATTTGAGTCAGTCCATTCTTGTTGTCTGGATCTTGTACCTGGAACAAAAGACGAGAATTTGTTGAATTGCCTCCTTTTAAAGTTTTTCTGGTTGACTGTAAGAAATTATTTTCACGTCAGATTTAACAAATCGAATAAAGCTAAGAGTATCTACCGAAAGTTGTGAGTAATATATCTTAATTGGAAGCTCTTTCAAAAGGCCATGTAGAGGGTGACAGAAGCACCAAAAATTTAATAAATTGTCATGTGTGACTATTTGTAAATAAAGCCTATCCATCATTTCAAAATTGAAATTTCCTTGCAATTTTCAAGAAGAAAATTTTTTCTCCAATTCGAACCCTGTAGCATAACATTTGACATGGACTATATATGTAACAATCAAACAATCTTTATAGTTGTATATTTTCCTTTATTTACTAGATGCAAACTCAATGTTTTCTCCTTCGCGCCCTAATTACATGTATGTGTCCTATTTTTCCCGCGCATTGTACTTTATTCTATAAATTATGTATAACTGTAAATCACCACAGTATATTGAAATGAAAACAATGCCAAATGGTGCATACCAAAAATTCACCAACCACAGTACCACCAGGCGAGTTTTCAGGCACTCTGTCATCAGATATCAAAATATCAGTGGGTCTTTCATTCACGTTCTCGACTTCAATTCTAAATTGTTTCCGTGTTACTCTCCCCGGATCTGTCACACCAACCCAAATAATGTATTCGTTTTCCATTTCATAATCAAGAGATCCTTTCACCACCAGAGGTACAGAACAGCTTTGGGTAGGTCTCCCATTTTCAAGACGGAGAGCACAAGTTCCAGAACCTAATACAAACAATGAATTTATATAAAATTTTTAAAAACGCGCGAACGACAAAACAGGTAAGCATGCACATTAATAAAGATGAGCAGGGTTTTCATACGATTTTACTCATCAAGGGGGGAGCGTTGGAGCCTTAGTGGGTAAATGGTAATTTTAATGTAAGTTTTCTCAGCTTTTGAATGAGTAATAGCCTCTGTTAACTTAAACTAAACTGTGTTTATACTGGATAGCTCTATCAGAGACAAGCCAGCGAAGAAACATAATTAAGGTGGTTGGTACAGTCAACTTAGAAGAGTGATATTTCTCATGTCCACATAATGAGAGCATTATAATGAGACAAATGAACAATGGATGATTCTTTCGGCTCAAAAGTGGTGCATTTTTCCGCGCGTAATACTAAAATACTCCAAATTTGCGGCTAATTTCACAGGGCTATATTTCCTGTATTTCAAAACATTTTGCAAACAAATTTGGCAATTTAAGGATGTTCTTTTAAGCTATAATGATAGACTTCGTCTTTCTTGTCTGGATCAAAATTTAGTCTATAGCTCAAGGAATCATCCATTGGACTCCAAGGGCCGGTTGTATAAAAGCTTAGTTAGCGCTATAAACTGCAGTTAAAAAGTAGTTAAAAAGCCTTAAAAAATAGTTAACTTTAATCACGTAGTTATGCCGGTTGTATAAAAGTGTAGTTAGCCTAAACTGCAGTTAAAAAGTAGTTAAAGTTAACTATGCTTTAGGGTATAGTTAACTGTCCAAAACGTAGTTAAAAATGGCGTTTGTATAGGAGTGAACAACATTTTTCAGTAAAACAACAATGAAAAGCAACGCTTACCTGAGATTTTCAATCGCTATCTTCCCTGTGAATGTTTCCTGACAATATAAACTCATCAAACGCTATCGCTTTGGTGTTTTTACGAAAACAGAACATATTTTTGCACAGGACGATTTCTCGAAGACGAAGTATGGTCCATTACACCAAGAAACACTGATATATAATTGCCAAACAGCTATACCTTGGTTTAACGTAGACATCTCAAGGAAAAACTGCATTCTTTTATGATTTTTGTGGCGGTTTTTCCTTGTTTTCTTTTTTCTTTTTCACTGTTTTCTAGTGTTTTGAATAAATTTCCCGCCTATTTGCAAAATAAGAGTCCACAATCATGTTGAAAATGTGTGTCCGCGGTCGTTACTCGCTCCTTACTTTATGTAATTTTGTGTTTAAACGCCCCACGCAAGCCCCACGCACAGTTAACTACGTGATTAGTTAACTATCCGACTAACTACGTTTTGTGCAACGCAGTTAAGTCATGTAGTTAACTAATTACAGTTAAGGATTTAATTACAGTGATTAGCGCTAACTACGTTTTTATACAATCGGCCCCAGGTGCATGAAAGACATAGACACTTACTACAGTTTTACCCCAAGGATATATATAGCTTGCTACTCACCTTCTAATTCAAATTTATCGAGAACTTTACTATCAGTTCCTTGCAAATCAAACGACAGTGTATCATTATCCTCATCTGTCGCAATTATCTTACCAACAAGCCTTCCCACTGGGGAGTTCTCAGACACGCGATGATTGGTTAGGTTGATATGTTTTGGAGATTCGTTGCTATCACGCACACTTATAAACATACTAACAACCTGGGAGGTCTTTCTAGGATTTCCATAATCAGTACATCTTACTTGAATTTTATGAATATTCTTGGACTCGTGATCTAAGCTCTTTGCAACAAGTATTTCGTTTCCACTAAGCGAGAAAAATCCGTTATCACTGTCGACAATCTCCCAGGAGAAATTTGAAGTCCTTCGTGGATCTACATCATCGTCTATTGCTGTTAGATTTCCGACAATGGAGTTCACGGGGACATTCTCAAAAATGTCGTTGTTTGAAAGTTCTAATCCATAGGGTGGATCGTTGATGTTTAACACCGTGATATGAAGAGTAGCTGCAGAATGCATCACTGGTGACCCGTTATCGGAGACATTTACAACCACCGAATAAGTATTATCACCCAAATTAGGAGTCCATACTAACGGAGTTTTTACTAATAACATATTGCCTTGGATAAGAAAATGTAAGTTCCCTTCCGAGTTTGAAATGCCGAATATTAGATGATCTTTTTGAGGGTCTGTCGCAGATAATTTACCAACTGGTGTTAAGACTGATTCTTTTTCATTAATGACAGTTTTTGATATGGTAACACCCAAAGGTGGGTCATTAAGTCTTCTGCAATAGTAAGGGGTAGTCCCTGGATTCCAATCCCACGAAACGGTCCTTGAATTTGAATCCAATGAACACACAGTTCTATCACTAGGGCTATCAAAATCAACTGTGGTAAAATTCTCAGCAAATTTTTGTCTGAAATTTGGTTGAGCAATCACTGCAAGTTTATAGCTGTCCGCGCACTTTAGAGTACAGGATCTTTGATATTGATATCCGTCATGGCAGTTGATTGTTGCAGGCATGCAGGTTGTTCCAAATTCATCACGGTATGCGTCAGCGGGACATTGTGGAGCGGTCAGCGGTGTGCATGATTTCGGTACACATTGACGAGGGTTGGATGAAAGTTGATACCCAGAGAAACAATCACACACATAACTACCGTCTGTGTTCCTGCAGTTTGAGTTGATACATGCTGCTGAACCATCCGAACACTCGTTTTTGTCCGCGCACGATTTCCTGTCGCCTGGGAAGAAATTAAATGAAGAAGATTGCAGAAATGCTATACTAAACTAATATTATTTATATTGGATAGCTCTATTTGTTATAAACTGTTCTTCCTAAAGGTCCAGTCAGAGGAATCTATCTTGCTTTCTTATTACCAAGACAGTGAACCTAAATTTACCTTTATTTATACCGGATAGTTCTGTCAGTTCTAAACTGTTCTCCCTAAACTTAACTAACTTTAAAGTGATCCCTTATTGATCCAAATCATCGAGGAATGGTTCTTGAACTAAGCTCTCTATGATCAACACACTCAACTTCAGAACATCAACTTCTTCAGTACTTGCATGTTTAGGTGACTTACAAACTTTACTTACAATATACTAGTGCACAGTTTATGATTCTACAACAAAATAGTATATCGATATACCATCATTACCTTGGAGTTCGTATCCTGGATTGCTAGTACAAACACACCTGCCGTCGTTTTCGATACACCTATCACCACAGCCCCCGTTCACCTGACCACAACCATCCACCCTAACCAAGGTAGGACAGCTTGATCCACCATGGGCAGGATAGGTGGTGATACGACGATATCGAGTACGTGAGCCAATTTCACATTTTTTGCTACAGGCACTCCATGAAGTCCAACCTGTGGAGAAAACAAATTTCATTTCGATAAAACTCTCGCTTGATACAAATCTTGGACATAATTGGTTGAGACTACCTTTGGCTGTATACAAAATTCGCACATGTACTTTATGACAAATCATGTTGCGCTTCTCAAGACTCCGGGTTGGCCCCGGCACTTCCCTAATTCAATGTTGGGCTTGTGTCAAAGTAAATTACAGAAAGTTGTTAAGTAGTCGTTCACAACATTGAGCAAGGCCTTGAGTAGAGAGGGCCACGAAGTTGGTTTGGCAATATACATTAGCGCCCAAACAACTAATCGATATTTTTCAAAAGACGCCTTCGTCTCAGCATTATAACTTACGAGGATCTATCTGCCCAGACGTAAGACTGGATATCTTAAAAAAGGTCTCAGTTATAGAGGAGCAAAATTGTGGAATAACCTTCCAGACGAACTAAGAAATAAGCAGTCTCTTATTTTACGCCTGTATTCTAAAAGCTCACTCACCCTCACACTCAATGAGTGGAGGTTCAATCTGAGCTTCTCTTGAGTGTCAATGCTGTTTTTGAATAGCTGGAGGGTGAGTAGTCACATAGTAAGGTACGACAATAACCCTCTAGCTATTCAAAAACAGCACTGACGCTCAAGAGAAGCTCAGATTGAACCTCCACTCATTGAGTGTGAGTGACCTGGCCAGTTAGATAAATTTGTGAATTTAATAAATTATTGTAGATGTAATGATAGTAAAGGCTGCATTCCAGTTACGAGTTTTTCATACGTGCGTACACGCACGTAAAAGTTGAATTCGCTTTACATCCTACTTATGAAATAACTAAATTTATAAAAGGACAGCATTCAGTTTTGTGTATGATTTAATGTGTATTTGTTAAGGTTATTTGCACTTATATGAAATTTTAAGCGAATTCAACTTTTACGTGCGTGTACGCACGTATGAAAAACGCGTAACTGGAATGCAGCCTTAAGTGTAACTGCAGCTGTCAGTCTAGTATTTGTAATTTGTTTTGTAACTGATTGTAAATATTTGAATTTTTTTAATCCACACCCCTCTTGGAAACCAGCTTTTGCTGTAGGGGTTAGTGTGGTCAAATAAAGTTTTTACTTACTTAATGACTTAAATATACATTAATTTTGCAATATCGTAAGGGATGTTCTGAAGCGTTATGGCGATCCAGCTCTCATTAACGTCGTTCGACTGACGAGAACGAAATGTAGAATAAAGAAAAACAAAGTCAAAGCGGAACTACAATTCTATATGCCCATTAAACATATACGACACGTAACTAATGACAACATAACATGCAATTAAAGACTCAAAGATTCTTTGAATGTAAACTGACAAAGTTTTATTTATGCTGGAAGTATGTTCACCCAGGTAGAAGTCCGGTACTGGCTTTATAGAGACAACTTGAGTAGACTAGTATTACTACAGGAAGAAACCGCGGAAACCCTGCAGGGTTTGGTCCAGTCACACTGACAAACGCGAATTAGACAAACGGACATTCTTCTTATATGCTTTCCAAGCAGATCACTTTTGCCAGATTACCCGCAATTTTCCACTCAAGTAGCAAAGGAAAGGGCTGTGTTATTTTGTTAGCGTCATTTTGTTTAGCACTGATTATTATCGATGTCTGTTACACTTCCACTCCACACTAGATAGAGAAATACTGAAAAGTGTTACCAAAATTCATGAAATGTGCATAGAAATCTAGAAGGAATTTCTGAAATTTGGCTGCGCTTTGGATTAAACTGAATAACTGGAGTTCTCAGTTCCAATTAATTGGTGCTCCAGGTGTTTTCTTTAAAAAAAGGGCGTTAGATTTAGATTAGGGTTAGTTTAGGGTCAGATTAAAATTAGATTAAGGGTCAGGGTTGGGGATGGGTTCAAAATAAGGCACCTAACACCTAAATATAGTTTATATAAAAAAGATGTCTTAATTTGAGCGCTTTTTGACAATTAAGCCATAGCCTTAATTTTGGGAAGAAATTAACGTGTTGACCAATCAGTGACGAGGTAGTTTACAGCCAATCAGCGACGGACTTAAATAACAATGACGCAATGTTACTCTATGATATCAATGTTGTTCTAGTTGGCTTGTTGACGGTTGTTGTCAATTGGTAGACGTCTATTACGTCCTGTAGTTGGTGCGTTTTCCGACTATTTCTTTGTTTTCATTGTCAGTAGTTTTTGTGATGCCAATTTTTCATAATGAAAGTAAAAAGCCTAAAACAAAGACGAATAACATTTGCGTCGAATATTTTACGGTGGCACAGGCAAGTTAAGACAATGAAACCATTTTGAATCTCAGTATGTCTACCAGAATGCGGAAAGTTTAGGAAAATAGAAACGAATTTCAATAGGTCACGTCTGCTGGCTTCAGCTAGTTTGACCTTGTTTGATCTTTTATTATCCACGGTCAGTCTACTTCCTGCAAGGAAGTAGATATTACCAATGGATTTATTTTCATGTTTTTAAACTCAAGAAATCGGCTCCACAATGTCTGGAGTTAAATCAGCCCTATGACTATGTAAGGAAGAACATTCTGGACATAACTCCCCCTCTACTCCGCCCCCCCACCCACACCTCCACCCCCTCCCTTGGCGGCACAACTGTTTTTATTCTTATCACAAGCGCGTCTAAAGCAAGCGTTAATTCATCATGTAAATATTTCAAATCAGAATAGCACATAAAGTCATAAGATCTCGAAAGTGAATTATGACTAATTTTGAAATTCTGTTTAAAACAGTACAAGTCACAAGTTTCGTTTTTCACAAGAAAACATGTCAACTGGTAATTGTGGCAAAACTGCAAAAGGTACGTTTACATGCTGCGATTTGTCATGTAGAATTCGTAATCTGGCGAATGTAATCGAACAAACACGCGTCAAATAGTTGCATTTCACTGATTTCGCTGTGAACTGAACAAAGAGGAATTGTGTGGCGTCAGCAGTAATTTTTATCAACGCCAGAATATGAATCGTACATGATAAATCGCAGCGTGTAAACGTATCTTCATAACTCAGTCTTATAAAAGACTGGATAGCCCAGAAATCGATGGATAGCACAATTCGTGTTATTTGTAAAAACGAGGACCACAGTCTCGTAACTGTGAATTCAAATTCTGCTGAAGACAGCAACTTTCGTTTTCTCAGCAATGACAAAAACATTACGAAAACTGTCCTAGGAAATAATATCACTTTGCCCGACGTGAACATATGTCGCTCACGAACAATGTCCTCTCATAAAATTTCCCCCTTTCACTTAATTTTCGTCGTATCGTCGTATGTCGCAATTTCAAGTCTAATTAAGTGCCTCCTGAAACGGTTAGATTTGATGCTGTGGTAAGCAAATCCGATGCGTGACTGGGCCTTAAAATAAAGTCTAGTAAACTAATCCGGTCTGGGAAAGCTTGGG
>CACRXK020002585.1:0-42252 GCA_902702795.2 Paramuricea clavata
TCTGTTTGATGGCCTCCGAAGACGATGCCGATTTCCGCGTGAAACTTACTGATGCTTATCTCAAGATACGTAAAGTGAAAATCAATCCTAGCATTTCCGTGGCTCATGAAATAGCTCTGAAAAAGGGACCTGCTATCTATCCTATCCGTCGCGTCGAATGCAAGAGCTTCATCGTTCCCGCTGGAAATCCCTCCCTAAGGAAGGATAACCTTTTCAATGGACTGGTGCCAAAAACAGTTGTCTTTGGTATGGTCGAAAGCGACGCGTTCAATGGTGCATTAAAAAAGAATCCGTACAACTTCCAACATTTCAGCGTGTCCTCCATTGGAATAACCGTCAACGGAGAAGAAATACCATTTAAACCCTTGCAGCTTTCCTATGGCGCAGCACCTAAATACATCGAAGCATTTACCACACTGTTCTCTGGTACGGGAAAAATGTATCACAACACAGGAAACGATATATCCCGAGAAGAATTTCCAGAAGGTTACGCCGTGTACGCCTTTGATCTAACACCGGACATGTGTGGAGCCTCTCCTCATTTTAACGCTGTGCAGAAAGGGAATTTGGCCATTGATATCCAGTTTTCCGCAGCGCCTGCAAATGCTGTGAGTCTCGTATGCTACGGAGAGTTTGAGAATACCGTGCACATTGATTCCGAAAGAAACGTTGTCTACGATTATTCTGGATGAACACTGCCCAGATAACCCATGCCCTGGAACAAGATCCCGTAACAAGCAAGAAGTTTTGTGGTGTGTTCCCTAGCGACAAGCTGCCTCAGACGATAGACAGATATCCGTGTGGATTCGTTGCGAACACTGATACGAGCAGTGGACCTGGAACCCATTGGGTCGCCTTCTACTTTCCATCGGAAGAGAAAGGAGAATTCTTTGACAGTTACGGACATGCGCCCGAGTACTACAGGAAATCGTTTGGAGACTTTTTAAAGTCTCGCGTATGGGATTTTAATAGACGTAAATTGCAAAGTGCCTGGTCGGATGTATGTGGCCAGTATTGCATATTTTACCTTAGCCATAGAGCAAGAGGTCAGAGCATGAGTAATATCGTACATTTATTTAACAATGATACGACTTTAAATGATATGAAAGTATCCCATTTTGTTAAGAGCCATTTTAAGGTATTGTTAAAACATTCAAATGTTAACCTTAATCAGTTCAGTAAAAAGATGTTTTCAATAAAATTGTTGTAAAAACTGTACTGTGTGTTCTTTTTATTCTGCGCATGCGTACAAACTTGTGTCCCACATGCGAACCGTGCATAAAAATACTGCCCCAAAGAATTGACATCAATACAAAATTGATTTTTAAAACATTTTTATTAGTACATGCAAACAGTTACAACATTTTTAATAAGGAAGCCATTGTTTTGGTTTCGCTGCCTGTCTTCTGAGTAAACCACGGATATATTTCGCGGGACTTGCACGTGGTGATGTTGGTGGCGGTGGTCTCGGTGGCGGTGTCTTAAAAACAGCCTCTTCCGCGCCAGGCGGACTGCCCAATTGAACCTGATCCCATCTTTCCGTGTTTCTTGCAATATCTTTGGGTACATTAATCTTTGACAGCCCGCGAAAGAATTCCTGCGCTCCCTTGGGATTAAAATTCTTACGTGCCCGCATGGCATCACTCACCAAATCCGATATATTCGAATCAGGAATCTCCTTACCGTCCACTTTAACTTGCCCAGAGTTGTCCCAGGAAAACACGTCGGGTCTTGCTTTCAAACGCCTCAAAAGAGTTGCGGCTTTCGGGCGTAGGGTTACAGGTAAATGTCCGATCACGTCCACGTCAGATAAAGGCGCTTTCCCTCTGGACTTCTGTTCCGTATCCGGTGCTATGCGGACTGTAGGTATTTGATCGTCCTTCTGTCGCTTCAAACTCAGATAACTTTCCATGTTCGCATTGTACAATTTCTGTTTTTCGACATCGGACATGCCTGTACTCTGAAGAATCTCTGACATCGCCGTATCCTGATGCATCATCTTGGATGTAATTGGGGAGGTCTCAATCTTTTGTTTCTGTTCATAACGATTAAGCACGTCCTCCGGGACCAATACCATGCGTTTTGCATGCTTCATACTAACAAACTTCCGAGTACACTCAACACTGGTGGTAAGAGAGCTGACAATAAATTTCCACCTTTCTGATTAAGGTACAACTTCTTCCGTTTTCTTGACACTTTCTTATTGGCTAAATCACGGAGATGTGTCTTGTAACGTGCTAAACGTCGCTTTTGCCGAGGTGTTACCAGAATGACACCTTTAAGTAAATTCAAGGAACACTCACAAATAGCTGTGATGACATTCGCTGGAACGTTATCGATGAGTAATTTTCGCAATTTAGGTTTAGATTTGACAATGACTTGAAGATAAGGAAGACTTCCTTTCATGCGTTTTGACATCTTGCAAATGAACCGTTTTCAATACACGTTCAGCTTTTAAGCACGTTTCACATAAACAATCTGTCTCTCTTCGGGTAAAATGCTGGTCCTCAGACGCATGTTCTCTGGTGTCAGCTGATGACAATCGATGACTAAATATCCGTAAGGCCTGCCCGTCACATCGTGAAATGCCTCCAGACTATTCAAACTAATCGTTCGAGAACGTTCGCCTGGCGGGAACAAATTCTGAGTAAGGTACAGCACGGACATGCCAAGGTGATGGGAATCACGTGTAAACAATTCCGAGACACGTGGATCGTTGGAACATTGTGACATCAAGTCATCGAGCACGACTAACGAGTTATCATGTCCGCGGGTCATCTCGCACAAATTATCGGGAAATCCTTCCACGAGAGTTAAATTGGGAACTGTCTGCAACATTTCTTCAAATTCCTTCTGATATATGCCGTAACAGTATATTATTTTAGTCGGCACGGGATTAAATAGTTCCTCTGCATGCCGTAACATGTAACGGACCAAATAGGATTTCCCGCTTTGACTTTGCCCACAAATATAAAAATTTGCTGGTGTTTTAAATCTCACGTCCATTGTGTTCACATGCATAACACGCACTGCGTTATGATTTGACGTGTCCGTTCGTTTTATATCTTAAACACCTGTCTGATCATTCTACGGAAAATACTCTCTTCTTCAATTCGATATGCACTAAAGTCAAAGCTTCTCAGTGGGGCCGCGACTAAACGAACAGCCCTCCGCGTTGTATCCTCGGAACTGTGCATCAAATAAACTAACGTCAAATAGGCCATAGCACGGCCAAAAATTAGTCACGTTGATCGTGTTAAAAACAACATGCATTTCATTAGGATTAACATTCACTACCATTTGATTGTACAACGCCTTGTGGCGCTCAAGCAAATTACTAATAGTATGAGATAATGTTCTCATGTCAATATCAACGCCCCGCGCTTGCAATTCGTCTAGTATCACTTCCATCGCAACAAAACAACAAATGAATACAACATGTGAAACCATTTATTTATATACAACAAATTAATCTATATACAGCATATTAAATCCTATCTAAAAGTTCTACCTTAAGCTACAATTAGCTCGACGCACTAATTCTATGTTTCCTAGCTACATTTCATTATATAACATTTAAAGTCACATGTGAATAAACGTTTTCGCGGGAAAATACAGAACAAGGTCGTATATTGTTAAAATGTTGTCCAAAATGTTCGTCCTTGTGCTCGTAAAGTTATCACTGGCGTATCTTTGTATTGAGTTCAAAAGTTACCATTATTTGGACTGCTCGGAACTTGGCATCTCAACCTTTCCCCGGTATGGAAAGCACAACTGGGTTGAAGTCCTCGATTTAAAGAGAAACAATATATCCTTTTTGAACCTCTCAGCCATTACAACCGACTTTCCGAATATTAGCCATGTGGATTTACGACACAACCCCCTAGATTGTACCAGGCTGCCAGTACGCGTAAGGGTACACATTACAAGTGACTGCCCCCGTACCACAAACATGTTCATAGCGCCGGCCATTACGTCGCAATCATCCAATATCGTGCTACGTACGACAGCACCTCGAGCCTCCTTGATAAAAACCGTTTATAATACCCCTTCCACCGCAAGCCTCCCGACCCCTTCTCCAATCAACACCGGCAAAGATCATATCCTCCTGGTACTATCAGTTCTAATACCAACCGGCATTACAATACTCGGCATCGCATGTTTTTACATCGTTCGAAGGAGGAGAAGGCGCCGTTCATTTTATAGAGAATTCCTTGCACTAAACAATACTCGTCGCCAATTCTCAATTGATTCCCTTTCTTCAGATTCCTCCAACGAGGAAATATACCATGTACAGGAGAGTTCATTTTAATATCCTTCTAAAAACAACACTATTTTACTGTTATCAATACCAATGTTCTGTTATAAAAACAATCTAATTTAGGGTGTGCCCCGCAGGGCCTGCAATACCTTCCTGTTGTGTTAACTTATAATGACATTTCTGAAATGACGAATGTACAAAAATAGCTTGTGTACAAAATGTGTTATTGTAAAGGCTGATTTCCGCTGTCGCATTTCCCGTACGCACGTACACGCACGTAAAACTTCGAATCCTCCTATTCCTAACTAATTTACAAATGCGTCCTAAAACTCGCGGAACACTGAGTTCTGTTGCCCCACTTACCTGGTTAATTTATAAGTAACATCCAGACGAACCTAAAGTTTTACGTGCGTATACGTATGAAAAACGCAACAGTGGAAATCAGCCTTAAAGGAGACGCGGAAACGGTATCTATGTTTAAATGACCTCTGCTCTAAGCGGTTATGTTCCGATAAACACTCGTGTGTTTGACAGGAAAACCCAATAGCTTATACTATATTATTCGACATAATGTCTATACAAGAGTAAACATACGCCTACACGCTCCTGAAACAGATTGTAATATTAATGCGAAATACTATTAATTCTATACTGTTCATTTCAGCGTGCCTATGCATTCAAAATAAGACCCATTCGGGACACGCTAAAATGTACAGTACTGTTTAAACCATATACGCAGCAGACGTTAAGAACTTCAGTGTATATTAGTATTCCAAAATTGTACATATAGTTTCTTTACATGCATATAAGACCTATAATCATAAAGGCAATGTTATAATTACAATGTAGTGTGAGACATTGTTATTGTGCTTTCGCCACTTCCCGACCGCTCGAGTGACATTAGTTCGGTCTCAGAGGGCCCCTGCGTAGCAGCTGCGCTTCTCTGCCGCCGTCCCGCCACACAGAGCCTATAGCCGTAAAACAGACCCAGAAACAACAGGATTAAGGCCGAGGGGATTAAGGCCGAGGGCAGGAGGAAGGTTCGGGGTGCCACTGAGGCTCCGGTGGGTGTTGGAATTAAAAGCCGAGTCAAGGACCCTGCGGGGGTTATGGTCCAGATTAAAACCCGAGGTGTGGTGGGGTCCATGGTCTGGGGTGCGGAACTGTCTGTAGACCCGAACGTAACACCCGATACCGTATCCAGCATACCTAATTGAAGAGAAAGTCAAACTATATAACTATAAGTTGCAACGAATGCTAACATAAATGAAATAAACTTACAGTCACTCGTGACATCTATCCCAATATCCAAAACGGTTCTACAGTCAAGTGCAGGGTTGTGTCGCACGTTAATATGTTGTAAGTTCGGGAAATATAACAACAGTTCGGTTATATTTAAACGAACAAGACGGTTACGTCTAAAGTCAATCGATACAACCCATTCTCGTTCTGTCTTCCACAACCCCTTGATGGTTTCCAGCGCCAAACCACTACAGTCCAAATAACCAGCAAGACGCTGTTCCTGACAAAATGGGGTGCTTCCATACACAAAAAATAAAACGCAAAACACAACAGAAAGCATTTCGTAGATCTGTTTAAATTCCGAGTGAAATATCTCCTTTCATGTATATGAATAAATACTAGTCTAAACTACGTACGCAAATGAACCGGTAATTACACAAGCACTCTGAAAACTATGCATAAAGTGTGAGAAGACAGCGGTCATAGCTCAGCTTATCTTGAATTTGAACTATAATAATCTTTCCCTTTCAAACATGCGTAATATTTATTATTTAAAATCACAATACAAACATGCGTAATATTTATTATTTAAAATCACAATACTATGTATTGTTAATTTCCTGTAGCCACAGGAATAATCTGAAAAATATGTATAAAGCGCGGGAAGACAGAGGCCAAAATTAATCATATTAAACGTGGTAAACACAAATAAATATTGCACAATGTTCATTGGTAACTAATACTAATAATTGCGTAACGCTCATTTTCCAAAAGTGGAAGCAGCAAACAAACAAGTGGAAACACGGGACGGCGGGAATCCCACAAACAACAACAGGTCGGAAAAAAAACAAAAACAAAAATCAAAAAGCCATGGGAAAAGACAAGAAAAAAGAGGCAGAACGACAGAGAAAATTACGACTTAATAAAAAAACAAAAACAAAAAGGCTGGAGGCTTTCTGGGCGTACGCCGAACAAAAAAATCAGTCCTTTCTCGACGAATTTCTTGCCTTCTATGAAGGCAAGCAGGACAATAAGCAGGACCAGAACCAGGAGACACAGCAAGAAACCCGAGAAACCCCACAGCAACCGTTGGGACAGTCGTCGGTAAATAATGCTGACCTGGATTTCCTAGATGATCCAGGCAGCCTGGACTTTATCGATAATATACATCTAGACTTTTTTAATGACTTTTAGACAATTTAAAATAAACATTTTTATTAACCCTATTCTTTATAACAGTTCTTGAAAAATAACACATATTAAATGTTCAAACTATTAGCAAAATCGTTTATGAATTTGTTTGCCAGGTAATGTTCCTCGTGCTTTTCGGGTGGTTTACTTGAAAGGGGTTCCACAAAACTGACATCTTGATAAGGTTCCTCAGGCACCCAATCAAAGTACTTGCATGAAGATTCCTTGTCATTTGAACAGCAGAAAAACTCTCGATCTTTATTGAGACCTTCCTTTTTCACCTTACGGACCATACACGGTAATCCATGGTGACACTCTGGTTTGACTAAAGGTCGTACATCACCCCATACCCAGAATGAACACGGCTTCAGCTTGTTGGAACACACAAAAAACGGTCTCCCATAACTTGCTTTCATCAAATTTCTAACAACCCGCATTTTCGCAAGTTTACTATGTTCACCACACCGAGGATGAGGCTGTTTCGTAGCTCTCCATGCAGTTATAGCCTTTTCATACAAATAGCCCTCATCCTCGCAGCAAAAGAAATTGCAGCTAGGATTCTGATTGCAAAACCAGAAGGAACCATTTTGAGTAGTCGAATGAGCAGCGGGTTCACCGTGTAAGCACCTCATCTCTTCACAAAAACTATAAACATAAAAACAAAAATCGCTCGTCTCCTCTATTTATATTCCCCATCCAACACAGCTAACCAATCAGAGACGAGTATGATCATGACGTAGTTTAAGGGTGTACGTACACCGTGTACGTACACCATGTACATACGTAGTATATGTACGGGGTGTACGTACACCGCGTACGTACACCCCGTACGCGTACGTACACCTCTAGTATAAATACACTTCCCCATAATCATCAACCACACACCGAAATGGAATACGTAGGAGTTCTACCAGCGCCGGAAGATGTCATACCACCAGCAAACATACCTCTCTTTGGAATCCTGGCGGAAAATACAGCAGAACCGGGACAGTGCTATTTCTGTTTCGAAGAAATTAATGGAAACGAGCTACTGGCGATGACAATGCATTGCTGCCAACAAAAAGCCCACTGTCGGTGTCTCCAGATGTGGGCGACACATTACATTGGAACAGATATCGAAACCGTACGGTGCGGGTACTGCAGAGCACCATTCCCGGACAAGGAACTCTGTTATCTGTGTCTACAAAACAAAATCACCGGACAAGAATTGAAGAAAACCCGATGCTGTCAAACAACAATCCACAAGAAGTGTACGGAAATCCTAAACGAAATACTGGCAAACCTGACATTCGATTTCTCACTAGAATGTGGCGAATTAACCTTCTGCGGATGCGTCTGGCACAATCTCTAAAAACACTATAATTATCAAAATCTCTGTAAACTACTGTAAAACCTAATAAATTTTTCAAATATTCGCCGCTGTACGCCATTCTGAACATTTCCTTGCTTCCGGGTTTCCATGACGTCATTGCTCCTGCATACCCATTACTTCCGGCATACTCATTACTTCCGGCATACTCATTACTTCCGGTGCTCTACTCGTTCCTGCATACTAATTACTTCCGCCGCTATACTGCACTTCCGCCGCTATACAGACGGTCTAATACTACTTTCATCACATTTAGCAGTGAGTGAAGTTTGAAATTATCATCCTGGATGATAGCAGTGATATTCAACCATTTCGAGGAGCTTGCAACTAACGTGACATCATAAATTAGCGGACATATTCACATTCATTTACATATCAAACAAATTGAAATATCTCGGGAACAAACCATAAAAACAAGAAACTGAGAAATAAGTTACACTACAGCTTAAAGAGTTCTTTCATTTAAGAAAATAATAAATTTCATGTCGTATAGCTTTAAAGCCTGCCCAATCTTGCTGCAGCTGATGTTGCAGTAGCTCCCAGCAGTGTGTGAGAACTAGTTTTTGCTATTTCAGTTCAATGCTCAACTTTATTGTCTAGTGGGTAGTGTCCATGCCAATTTGCTGCACACTGGTGTGAATCTGGTTTATCTAATACTAGTACTGTTAAACTTTTAGATGCAAAGATAATTCATGTGATGGAAAACATTGCTCAAATTTTTCCATCAAAGCAAGGAAAATCATCTAAAAAAATTACCACAGATGTTGTTTATACAATTAAGGTGATTATTACACAGCAAATTGAGAATTCTTACCTAGAAAAAAATTCTTGCAAAATTCTTATTTTAAGCAATATTTTGCTTAAAATAACAAAAACGAGAGAAAATATTCTTATCAAGAATAAATTTTACTTAAAATAAGTAAAATTTTTCTAAGCAAGAATAATTATTTTTTTAAACAGGCAAAAGTTCTTGCTTATATTCTTACCAAGAATGTCTGTATATATATATATATATATATATACTTAACAGGGGCGGATCCAGGGGGTATCAAGCATAGCTCAAGATACGGTCAGATTTTTCCAATTATGGATAGTAAAATAGTTTTATTGAAATATGCACCATTAATATTATAACATATTTTCACACAATTCATTTCTGTGTACAAAAAAATAATGAAAATTTTAGTTTACTGAGATTAACGAGGGCAAATTCTTTTGTAAAGTTTACAATTTACAGCTCTAAACGTAACTTTAGCAGCATTTTCAAAGCCTTGAATTATTTTTGACAAAGATGAGCTGAAAGCTTTCCGAAGGCATAACCCAAAAAAAATGAATGTCTGAAAAATGCGTTTGCGGTGTTCTGATACGGTCCGCAGTTCAAATGTTACTAAAAATAGTAAATTAATGAGGTATTTGGATACCTTGGAGGGGATCCAGCCAATCACAGGACGTGCATCTATGACGTCGGATACCCTCTGATACTGTGGCTGTGTTTTGATTACGCAAGAAATGAAATAATCAAAAACAGCTTGGAAACTTTGTCTCATATTGCTAACAGCCGCACTCTTCTAACGTTAACAACTGAGCCACACTGGAAAGTAGGCCATTTTAGCCTCGAAAAAGATTTGCGGCAGGCTAGCTATTTTGTAATACTAATTACTAATAAATTTCTGCTATTGCAGCAGTTCTCCTGCGGCAGCTTGTTGGTGCTTTCCGCCCATGAAACGCCCATGAGTGAGCAATGGCCTTACATTCAGAAACGTCCTTGAAATAGCACTCTGTGAATAGTGTTTTGGATGCCGATTCGAACAAGACTATTACAAAAAAGATATGTCTGAAGGGCTCGAAGTTATGTTGGGCGAAAATTAATACTGTGTGACCTGTATGGCTAGTTTACATTGTTCAAGAATATTGAGTACTATAGTGAAATATATGATATTGCTTGACCTCTCAAAGTTCATAAATCACTATAATGTTGTATACCATGCCTGTATTACACAAAAGGTTTAAACAAAAAACAAAAGGCACTTGTGCTATCGTGCCTTATTGCCACTGGTTTAATTCAAGGTTATTGTCAAATCAAAAATATTGCAAACAAAATTTCCTATGGCGTAGTATGCAAGTTTTGTATAGTCATTACAAGTGATATATATATATATAGCTTTGTTAGCATATTGCACTACATACTCTGGAAAATAGTCTATGGTCTCTATGACTATAGTCGTATAGACGAATTTGTCAATGACGTAGCTATATGGTTGTGTATTTTATACCCAAGGCACATCATTATATCAGTGATATATATGTCTGTGCCAGCGTGCTTTCATGCCTTGGGTATAAAATAATCATATATCAGTGATATATATGTCTGTACCAGCGTGCTTTCGTGCCTTGGGTATAAAATAATCACGTATCAGTTATTTATATGTCTGTGCCAGCGTGCTTTTGTGCCTTGGGTATAGAAGGGTATAAAATAGTCATATATCAGTGATACATTACCAGAAATATGGGACATTTTGCTCCCGCTTTTGTAGTCAGTGGCTAAGTCCGTTTTATATGCCTAACATTGCTTAACATAAGTAAAACGACTTCGCATTTTATTTCGAATCTCCAATTCAAGTATTATTCAACCAAAAACTGTGATTTTAAACTATATTTTGCAGTTCTTGCTGAGCACTTCCGGTATTTTGACCTTTAACCCCGCAAATTTTTATCAAGACTAAAAACATCGCAAATATCCCTGTGTTTTTATGTGAGAGAGCCTGGATCTAGTCTTTCAAAATAAACAAGAAACATGGCTGCTCGAAACAGCTCAAATTTGCATTAAAACTTGTCGTTTTTGGATATTAAGATGACCTAATTGCGGCATACAAAAACTGTTAAAAGGTGAACTTTTAAACGTTTCGGGAACTAGTTTCCCTGGAAATTACAGCGATTTATTTAGCTAAATTAACAGTTTGGACATCATTAAATATATCGCGAGCTCGGCACTTGCTCTATTCGTCGGATATTTACCTCTTGTGTCACAAGTTTACTATAAATCACACTATGAAATTCATCGAATTGCGAGTAAAAATACAACATTCTCAGGAACCTGCTAGACGTGTGCAACACTAGCGCTTTTTGTTTAGAAATATTGCTTGTTCGTGTTGCTACTATAGTAGAGCTCGGCAACCATGAAATATTTAAACAAAGTATATTAAAATTTGATATTTTGATCAACTCCCATATAGTTTATAGTAATATTTGGTCGCCATATTTGGTCAAAGTGGGCATGTCCGTCGCCATCTTGTCCCATATTTCTGGTAATGATATATGTCTGTGCCAGCGTGCTTTCGTGCCTTGGGTATAAAATAATCGTATATCAGTGATATATATGTCTGTGCCAGCATGCCTTATGTGACACTTCAAAACAAAGACTCGGTCGCAAAATGTTTGAAAAGAAACAATGCCTTTCACAGTGCAAATTTACAGTAACAAACCAAACAATGATTCAGTCATTTTAAAACCAAGTTAACCAATCATATCCAATATTACTCAACACGTGGTCAGTTTACATGTGGCTTTAAAGATCTTGAACGCTTCATATGACCATTGTCATGTTGCTCTTTGCCTTGGCATTGTTCTCCTATTAAAGGACTCTCCATTAGGGAAGATGCAAGTGGAGCCTGTGCACTTCACACGAAAGTAGGAAAAGATCGCTATCGATGCATATCCAATTTCTACTTCGATTTGAAAGCATTTGTCAAGTTTCCTTGCATTGACCATGTCAAATACAATGGGTTCATCGCTGAGGTTCATCGGATTGATAGCGTATCAATGTAAGTACACGTAAAAAATATTTCATCCTTGTTACTCAAAAGGCCCTGTCACACTATTGCATATGGAGAGAAACATATGAGAAATGTATGAAAATTAATAAAATAATTTTCATACGCACAAAAATCCTTTGAAATGCCAGCGTATTTTTGAACATGCTTCAAAAAAATTTTCTGCCTCGCCGTATGCCAGCGTATGCCACCGTACGCGACCGTTCTTTAAACGTATCCAACCTGTGCCTAACGTACTCCTGCATATGCCAGCGTATACCAGCGTATCAGTGATATTTTTCATATGCTGGCATACGCTAGTACAATACGCAATAGTGTGACAGGGCCTTAAGACTAAGTTTGTGTTGTCGTTTTTGTGTGTTTAAATTCATGTTGGTATATGTGCAAAGGGTTATATTTGGTTTCTATATCTAAAGTCGGAAATGTCAAAAAAACACACACTGCGCTCATGTCTTTAAATACTTGTAAATTCAAGACAGTTTTGTCATTTTCATTTGAATCGAGAAATATATATACTGTTAACATGCTGCATGTATATGTATATATATACAGTGTATTCATAACATGAAGCAGTGTATAACTTAAAAACTTAGCCTTATCAACCAACCTGGCCCAGTGAACCTGGACTATACCTGCAGTGTCACTAAAATACTTTCATGTGCAATAGATATGTTAAAGAAATAGAAATCGATGATTTTTGAACAATTTAACTAAATAATAGGTTGGGAATTGAATGCGTAACATTTTTGGTTATTTTTATATCCGTTGTGTTGTTCGGAAAATTTTTAATACACTATTCTTTATTCCGGCACATTCTTGCACATTCTTGAACAGTCACCAGATGCAGCAGTAAACTATGTTAATCACACCTTGCTATTGACTATTGTCCCCTAGCATTTCGCTAGCCGACATTTGTGAATGCATGTGACAAAGTAAGATCATGCATGTTTCTCAAAGTAAGATCATGCATGTTTCTAAGACGATGGCACTTCTCGGTATATCTATTTCGGTACTTCACAAGCCTGTGCAGGAAACAAAATGATGTATATGTGGCATTGCACACATCACTTTCTTAAATCTGCTCGCCCAGATAAAGGTCTCTTCACATGGCATGGTGTTGAAATGGGATGGTATCTTCTCGTCTGGGTTATAAAGTCGCATTTTGGGTTGACATGGTTTCTCAAGTGGAGTCTGTCAATAGATTTCTTAATCAATTTCCAAGCTTCATTGAAAGGTTTTGGAAATGGGAGATCTGATTTTGCAATTTTAAGGTTATCCAGGTGGCACATATTGTTATATGCCAGGCAAACGGTTGACATTGCTTGTCGAATATCCTCATCAGAATGCGAATCTTTCATCTTCTTAAATTTCTTGAATAGCCACAAAACTGTCACCAGAAAGGCTTGTGCTGGTGACTCCGACCTAAATTGACACAGACATTCCAATTCTTAGATTACACTTAAAACTCTTAAAAAAGTTAAGCTTAAAATTTGATAAACCTAAAATGAAAAACTTTTACTGTAGCATGGCAAATAAGTTGAATTGTATAACTTATACTTGTGACCATTAGTTATCCGCTTAGTAAGTTATACATTCCAGTTTATAGAATTATTCAAATGTAGAGGATTAACAGGATACATGGGCAGACAGTCTGATTAACCCATTGAGCGGCAGCACTCTCCCCTTGACGAGTAAAATCAAAGTAAATCTGACAAAGTAAAATAATAAAGTAGGGCACATCAGGGTGCATTGCCACTTAAAATATTAAATTACACCCATGTCTCATTTCAGCCAGACGTTTGTCTCTGTTTTTATGCATGACATAATGCTTTAAATCAGATACATTAATTAATAATAATTAATCAATGCCAATCATAAAATGTACAATAATGAAATGTGCATGCTGTGGTAGGTCATATGACTCGTATGCAATTTATATAAAAATATTGAATTTGTGAAAGAAGATACTAAAACAAACCTATAAAGTGGCTGCCAGTACTCAATATGACCTCCAGCACTCACAATAAAGAAAAGCCCCCTTGACCAACTGTGGAATGCTTTTAGACCACCAGTATCTTTATTGCAAGCTGTCTCTTCTATTAGTGACTGGTCTTCAGTAAATGTTGGATTGCAAAAAAAATCTGCAGTTCCTTCAAAATGTAAAAGAAGCACAAATTACACAGCACAAGTTACACTTGAAAATAGAAAAGGCAACATTTGAAACTTATATCCATGGAGAAATTGTATATATCCATGATTTTTTTACAATGTTTGATCCACTTATATTGCCTTACATACAATGCATGTTCTAATAAGTTCCGACTCTAAAAATAGACACATATAAGAAATGCATGCTTACTTTATGGAACCTTATGCAATATATAATTATCAATAAAATAAAACATTGTCATCAAGTTTAGATAAGTGTCTGATTAAAATTAGATTAGAGTTAGACTATGATAATAGATTATGTTAGGGTTAGAGTTGGGGTTAGATTAGGTTCACACAACCCAATAAGTTATTTGGTTAAATCGGTTTACAATCACAATAGATTATTGGTTACAATGCCTGGACACCATCAAGTGGCAGCACTCTCCCCCTGCCAAGTAAAACACTCTGGCGTTAGACAGAGTAAAGTACTAAAGTAGGGTGCATTGCCACTTAAAGGGTTAGCTAATGTCACAAACACGAAAATGAAGCTCTGTAGCCAAATTGATGTACTTTCTGGAAAGGTGTATTTCAACACAATTGAATCACATCAATACAGCTTGGCTGCTAATGGGGTGTTTGTTTTAAATGCACTAAAATAAGGGATTAGATCCCATACACTTAATGAAATTACATGCAACAATGTTTTGGGTTTGGTGTGAAAGCACAAATAAGTTCTCTTACAGTAGTTGTATTTGCAGGAGTGACAGAATAATTATGGCATCCTCAGTATATGCTGGATGAGTACAACTATTATATTAACATTTATCAGTAAGGCAAGGGTTTCTGCATGCATGTATTTTCTAGTATACAAGTATTTCACACATGAATATATTTGTCTTTGCCCTTGACTCCAAACATAGGTCCCTGGCCTGGACCATCATTGCTGTTCCCAATTCATCCTACAAGGATGCCACTCAACGCATCAAGAATTTGCATGAGGTTCATGCCCACAAGAGTTTGACAACCACACCTACATATTTATTTTGCTTTTTACAAATCTAATCTGGTTCTTGGTGACAATTATTGTAAAAAGATGATTGACTGTTTTATACTTTGCCACTTAAAGGGTTAACAGGATGCATTAACCCAGAGTAAGGAGTAAAATAATACTGTTCTGCTATATTGAGTAACTGGCAGATTAATTAGGTAATTAGTGATTCCGATATCATAGCTTTCAAACAAAAAAATGTTGGCGAAAATTTCTGCAAAAATTTCTCTAAATGCCTTAAATCTGGTCAAATCAGATTTTGAGATAAACATTCAATAATCCTGTGATAATCGTGTTGCTTAAGAAGTGTTGCTTGGAATGATACAAAAAAGTATCATTCAAAAGCTTAAACCCTAATCTTTATTAATTGGAAAATAAATCTGTGCACTGAATATTAATATTATTGTATATTGTTAGTGGACATGTGGAACTTCTGAAACAATTGGACGTTGAACCACACACCTACAAATTTGCTTTGCAATACTGACCCAGGCACTTCGAAAATTTGTTTGAGTCATGGAAATAGCGATTTACTATTGGTGTATTGCACTATGGGACTGTTTTGGGGTATGATTCCTTTGTTCTTGTTCACCAAAACAACCCCATGATGCAATGGTAATTTCGAAGTAGCTTATTTAGTTTGCATACTAAATTATTGTAGTAAAACATGGGAGGCAAATATTTTTTTTCAATTAAGGTGGCTCCCTACAGTTATAGTCCAATTTAAAACATTGTATAGATCAGACATCATCCTTGCGACTCACGTGTGGAATCTTCATGGCCCAGTAAAAATCTTGAAAAAAGCTGTGGGAAGTTGTCATTCAACTCATTTCACATTTAGTGTTTTATGTACTGAATCCGATATAACTACAGTATAGTGCAGATGGTTACGAGTTGTTTTATACGAAACGTCAAAGTTTTCACACCCATTTTCACAACAAAACTAAATTTAAGAAACGCTGGATCAAGTCAATGCGTTATTGTATTCTCAATCGTATTTTGAACATATATCTTTTATTTTCATTTCAAATAAGTAAAAAAATATCTCTGTGAAACATTATAAGCCAAAAACTCAAAAATTGAAAATTAATAAAAAGCCAACTATAAACTGTATGCGTTTTGTGTTCTTCACACATTATAATTTACATCCATGCGCAAATAGTAATTATGTCGAATCGATATTTTGTCACATCAACAACTACCTAACTTTAGGACTATTTTTCTCGCGTTTCCTTTGGTGAAATTTTCTTAAACTGTGCACAAGCATGACCATTACTCAAACATGTCAAAATTTCAAAAAATTCTATAAGACAGATTTTTTGTAGTCGTTATTCATGAATATCTCAAAACCTGCCTTGAAACATCCCTTCAAATTTTAATATGTCATTCCTCTTTCAACCATAAATCTTTAAAAAAAATTCAGAAAAAATGACTGAAGGAAAAAAATACTGCCGTTTGATTGTAAAATTGGACAATAAGGGTGCAAAAGATTAAATGTTTTGGTTGCCATGGCAACACTAACACTGTTCCTATTTGTTTATATATGGACAGCATAAGATTTCCAAATTTTCCTGGAGATGATTATACAGTGCGAACCACAAATTAGTTATGTATGAGATTTGGGCATTGTGTCTTTGAATTAGGAGGGTAAAACATAAATACATGTGAAATGTTTTTTGTTTATAGTGGAAACATCGTTTGCAAAGTTTACATTTCATATTAGTCACATGATTACAAAATCCAGGGGTTCTTCTATAAAAGAGGTGGTCTGTAGGATGTAGGAAAGACTTTACAGAAGCAGAGAAAGCCACTATATAAAAGAAATTGCAAAGGGCAAAACAACCAAATCAATTGCTGAAAGAATAAATCGCCATGTGGTCACAGTGACAAGATTTTTGCAAAACCCTTCAAAGAGGAAACCTCGTTCTGATCGCGGCATTAGAAAATCAGTGTCAAAGCAGGATATGAACCGCCTGAGATGAAACCTACGTAAAATGCCAGGAGCAACAAGTAAAAGAATCTTTAAAGAAGCAGGTCTGCCAGATGTACCAAAAACCACCCGAAATCGTATCCTTGGGAAGCTAGGTTAGATCAAGACTATGATTAAAAGGCCTTCCTTGACACGTAGGCACAAACGTTTGAGGATGGAATGGTCAAGAAAGTATACGAAAACAGACATGAAGTTTGTTCTTTTTACTTTACTGACGAGTTGAGAGCGTCACTAGATGGTCCTGATTGCTGGGCTAAAGGGTGGGTTTTCAATGGTGATAATTGTTTTAACAGGATGAGGCATCAACAAGGTGGTGGTGGGGTTATAATTTGGGGCAGAATCATTGGAAACACTATCATCGGTCCCTTCCACGTTCCTGAAGGTCTAAAGTTGTCCTCAGCCACGTATTGTCCGTTCCCGAAAAATTCCCTTGAGCCATGGTTGGATAACCTTCCTTTGGCAACAATGAAGAAGACTATCTTTATGCATGATAATGCAGTGTCCCATGCAGCAAAGGCAACGACACAATTTCTTCACTCACTTGGATTTGTGAATGACCTGATGGTTTGCCCTCCAAACTCACCAGATTTGAACCCAATAGAGAACTTGTGGTCAATAATAAAGTGTCATGTTTATTTGAATGGCAAGCAGTATTCATCAAAAGATATGTGGATGGCCATCAAAGAATCAGCAGCCACCATCCCTAAGTCCACCATCAAGAAACTGACTGATTCAGTGAATGACAGACTTTTTTAAGTCATCAAATGTCACAGGGCCCATGTTAATAAATAAACTTTTTCTATGATTTGCATCGTTATGTTTGCCAACTTCATCAACGTGTATATTTCTAAAAATCTGTATTTGAATTTATAAAAATTTGAAAAAATTAAATATCAATAAAAATTTGAGACAATAACTTATTGTTTATTTGTTTTGAACGCTGTCAATGTGGTACCCTGCAAGCAAAGTCCTCTCGTATTTCTTCTTGGCATGGCACAGATGAGAAGTGAGAGAGACTCTGCAGAACTTGTGGAGCCGACAATCCAAAAACGTGGATAATTATGCATAATTTCAGGTTTGATACTGGTTTTATAACCGGTTTTGATCCGAACCGGAAACTACTTATTAAATCTTCTTGTGGGAAATAGGCAGTTGCCCAGCAACCTTCACACATGCTCAATGAATTTAAGAGAAGAGTATGATCAGACATTTAACAATGAAGAGTATGATCAGAAAGCACCCAACCTGAAAGAGAAATGGAACAAAATTGAACTGGAACATGCCAAGAACAACCCGTCTAACAAATTTGTATTGTATTTCGAAATGCACAAAGAGAAGCAGATTCGCGAGAAGATGATTAAGGCAGTCAGACATAAAGCCAACATAGACGGCGATTATGGCCAAAATCCCATAGAATGGCTCAATTTTCTTTCAAAGCAAGAAATAGATGAATTTGCCAACATAGTCATCGTGATATCAGTCTCACTACAGCCTTGGCAGCACTAAAGAACAGGTATCTCTATGACAACCTTGTGAAGGCCATTTATTACGAGGGTCCATATTATCGAAATCACTAGAGTGGTTAATTGTTGCATAGGAATCGAACGTCGAAGGCTCGTTTTTATGTACCACATTATAGGAAATTTTTACGCCGCATGATGAAAATGTTGCATCGAGGAGTTTCTTTATTGAAGCCGGGAGTGTGCAAAATGGACGTTTGAATAACACCAACAACAAAAAATGGTTAAAACATATTAATTTAGAACACTTAGCTGAACTGTTTGAAAGCAATGGTTTTGAAACTGTAGGAGCAATTACAGCAATGGATCCAGGCGATGTCAAAGTTATTTTCCAACCAAATGGACTCAAGCTTGGTGAGCGTAGATTGCTGGAGCAGCAAATTTGTATGTTGAAAACGAAGGTAAGTTTTTTGCCAAGTTTTTAGTGATAAATTCTTTTTCTCACTACTTGAAAAACGGCTCTTTTCAACATTTCCTCCCCTTATTGCAATGCAGTAATTCACACTGATATTTTATGCTTAGAAATGTGGTAATTCGTGGTTAGTCGAGCGAGAAGCTGAGTTTGCAGCTCACAAGGTCATTTCCACAACTACTAGAAAAGTGATCGGGGTTACACCAACCAGAAAAGAACTTACATACCCCAACTCATTAGTAAGCCCAAATGTCTCCTGTAATATGCTTTACAAAAATAGTATTAAATCAAATGTAACCTAGTAGATGGTTAATTAAGCCAATATATACCTTGTAACCCTTTAGACATGACTACCCTAAGGGCATCCCCTATTTGGCCTAACACTATCTAGGTTATTCTTGCTGTCTCAATGCCAATTAAATCTAAAACATATTAAGTAAATCTGATTTTATCAAGTCCTATTTTTTCAGCTTTTGTTCTGGATGATACAGTATATGGAACAGGGGTTATTCTAAGCTGGATTTGCTAGGTCTTTCTGGAGTTGGAAAAAAATATCTGGAGTTGTAAATGAAAAATACTGGAGTTGTGATATAATATTGATAATTTAGTCTTCAACTCAACACATATTCAAAATATATCACATTCCAGAAGTCACATTCATTAAAGTATAAAGTTATGTAATGTAGTTTAAAAGTGTAAATTAGAGAAGTTATAAGGTGTTTTTTTGTCCATCAGCCAAGCTTTGACTTTGTTCAAAACAGTTTGGCCTTCTTATTTTGTTCTACATGTTGATCCACTATGTCGTCTCTTGTGTGTTCTTTCTTCTGAGTTGCTTCTTTAAACACACCTTTGACCCATTGTTGATAGCGTGCTTTGTCAGTTTCCTCGTTCTTGCGTTCCCTTTGTTGCAGCCACATCACAACCCACATTCTTCGATCCAATTCCTCAAGAGTTGGCATATTGAAGTGAACGTATAGATAAAGATTTTGTGATTCGACATCAATAGAATTCCTCAGCGACGTTTTTACAAGGTTGCATGCACTGATTAACCTTTCATCATCACACAAGTAAGGTTTGCTGCCCATATTCTGGCAAGGGGTATGACAATATTGGGGTAAATGTTTCGTTTTCGTGCCAAATACTGCCCCATCTGAGCTAAACGTAGGTTTTGGAGAGTACGTATCAGCTCTGATGATGTTACAATGCTGTTAAATTCGAGAGAAAGTTCCATTAACGATTAATCTGAACATACAGTATTGTTTCGTGGAATTCCAGCTTGATATCAGCGTCGGGCTTTAAAGCAATAAAGGATTTGACTATTTCAATATCTTTCTGATCAACACCAAATTTCCAAATCTCTGATCTAGAAATTCCAAAAGGCAATAAATAATTTCATTCTTCACCGCTGTTAGATCTCTTAAGGCTGTCACAAAAAGGTGATGAACTCGCCTTTCTCGTGGAATACTAAGGGCAGTGCCTTTCAAGGAAAGTTGATTATATCAGGCTCTTCCTTTGAATTTTCACAAGAAGTATTATAGTAGAAGATTCCACTCTTGACATCTATTGTAGCAGAGACGTTTTGAGAAGTTCTTCTTGACAAATCAGTTTCGTTCAATATTTACATGATTGCTTTATCAACTTTCTGGAAAGTGAAAGCTAAAGGTATTGAGTCTATATATTCGGACTAAAATGAGAAGTCTGAAGTGATTTTATTCGTCGTTATCTCAGTACGTTGATCGATTTTTTACTTTGGTGTGACTAACAGTTGCTGTGACAGGGTCATATACAGTGTAACTGGAGAATCGGTAAGATTAAGACCACACCAAATTAAAAAAAAATAATTAGCTGTGCTAGTTATTCTCAGGGATAATGCAGGGCGATACAGTAGATCACCTCCTCAAGGCTTAAATTAATACTTCAACAAAGTGGCAGAATTTTTTTATTTACTGGAGTGGTAAATTATCCTTAGAATAACCCCTGATATGGAAAGACAGCTGCTATGCTACACGGTACAGGACAAATGCTGTGGGGCTCGAACTAAAAGCAAACCAGCTGAGTGAGACTTGCCATTAACAATTAATACAATTAATGACTTTTAGGTACTCACTATTTATTTCTGGCCATGTATATAAATATAATTATATAATATTAGGAAATTTTAAATAAGTGTAGGTTATAGTAAGTGTAATTACTCTGCCCCAGGAGCTGGTTGTTCAATGCTGGACTAGCGCTAACCCTGGGTTAAAATTTAGCCTGCTGTTTTAGTTTATGTATTTCTACACCCCTGTTTATTTCAAAACTTCAGAGAAGAAAACTCCTATCGATCCAGACAAGATCTCTGAAGAAATATTTCCAAATTCATAGACAAGCTGTCAGGAAGTTTAGCTTAAAATTACCATTAAAACACTTAAATGGCCATAAAACCTTAGGGAATCCATATTTTGTGGAGAAATTAACATTATATAATAACTACAGTAAAACACACAATTTGATTGGTCAACAGCCGTGCAGGATCAGACAATCCTCCACGGGAAATTCTGAACAGAAATTCTTGCACATAATTTTACAAATATACTCGCATTGTAATGTTTCATTGTACAATACCTTTCGACTTTGAAGTAAGTTTCCAATTATTGAGACGTTGGTTTAGTTGTATGAACAAATTTCTGATCGATACATTCCTGTTCAAGCAAGTAGCAACGCGTAGCGTTGAAATTTATCAGACCATGGCAAGTACAACATCTCTCGCTAGTCGCTTCAAAGTTCAAACGCTTCACAATCTTCAAGTATTCAGGTCGAGAATCTCTTCATAACTACTTTAATCAAGTTAACCTTCGTTTCACTGTAGTACTTTTATAAAACAATTACCAAATGATTTTTTCTGTGTTGGTGTTGTGTACTCAGGTGAATATGATATTTGTGATGTTACTCTGAGTGTGTATCCACACCGGGCGAGCTTGAAAAATATGCCCGGCCACGGTGGGATTCGAACCTACGACCTTTGGAATACTAGCACAATGCTGGGCAAAGATCGTAGGTTCGAATCCCACCGTGGCCGGGCATATTTTTCAAGCTCGCCCGGTGTGGATACACACTCAGAGTAACATCACAAATATCATAATTACCAAATGGTTTTCCCATCCAGGATAGCATGATCCATGCACTTGGGATGTTGCTCGACTTTCGGAAAGCGTAAAAATACACTCGCCATCACGCTTTCCGAAAGTCTCGCAACATCCTGCGTGCATGGATCACGCAATCCTGCACGGAAAACCATTCGATATTCCTTTAGTACTTAACCACAGTGGTCAGAACTTGGCACTTAAACATTTACAGTTTCCATGGAATCATGCCACGTGACATTTTTAGTGATTTTAAAGGAAAATATCGTGACCAATTTTCAATGGCATTGCAGACTTGGAAAATTGTAATAAAAGATTCCGTTTCTGTTCATTTTGAATGAACAGCTTATGCAGTGTCTTAACTTTACGTTTCTAAGTTGGAATATCTCAAGGGTATTTTTGATTTTTGGATTTTAACTCATTAACTGGCAAGCTGTTACAATGTTACCACCCCCTGAAGTGGCAAGCAATATGGTGAATTCATGATTGAATTCCAAGCTTTCACCAAAATGGCAATATCTCAGAAACAATTGCATAAAAAAGTCTGATCTTTTCAACCAAACATGCATGATATATGATTGACCAAATTTAGTTTAGATGACCTTGCATACCTATTATATATCATTAGTTTTTTCAGTCAGTATTTTTATTTATAAAGCAGTGACACTTTCATGTCACTCATCACCTAAAGGGGCAATATTTCCATAAATTTATATAAAAACCAAAAAAAAATCATTTACTAAATTAATACATATCTATATTATAACCAATTTCATCTTTTGGGATATGAATTATGAAATTATCAAAAAATTTAAAAATTACTTCTTTGCTTTTTTGGGGCATCTTGTTTACAACATGAAATTTGGAACAGTAACTAAGTGTTCAAGCTAAAACACAGTGTTTGTACATCTTTAAAGTTTTTTGATTGCTTCAAATATATTTAAAAAGACACATAGTGCTTAAATTTATTTATTTTAATATAAACCAAGGATGGGAAGGTAAGAAAATGGGAATTTTCTGAGGTGTTTTTAACACAATGACAGCCGACATTTTGAAAGGCACTCTGCGGTGACAAAACTAAAAGCTATTCACTTCTGTACTCAAAGCACTGAAAAGCATCATAAAGAGAAAAACACTTTAAACATGTGTCAGGAAAGACTCATGCTTCTATTGGGAAAGCAACAGTTTAAAAGCCAAAATTATTTTGCGCGCCAATGTAGGCTGCTATAAAATGTCAGATAGGTGGTTTCTTTTGAAGTCTGGCTCTGAAAAACAATCTCTTTTTTTGAGTTTGAAATAAGCCTTCATAAGGACTATTGTGTAGAAATGTTATCTATATATCCTCACATGAAAAAGATAACCTAATATTCAGGTATTTCACATAGCTATAAAAAGGTGAAATAAGGGACTTTCATCTTTGGTTGTTTGTCAGACGTAATAAACCACATAAGTGCCATTTTGTCGTGCGTGCCATTTTATAAAATAAACACCTCAAAACCATAAACTTTTAATTCAGAAAATTACAAAGTTTCCCATAGACATTATTAAAAATGTTCTAGTGAAGCGATTTCATGATAAGTGAACAATGGTCCCAAAAGAACTGTTAAGGTTAGTTTTTGTTAGGACTTCAATTTCATGGCTTCCCACAAAGGAAGCCATTTCAGAGAGAAGCGACATTTTGCAAACAACCGTCGCGACCTATTTTGATAACTTTTCCGTCTGATTCAACATGTAGTTACTAGAAAATGATGTTGCATCAACATTATTATCTGCTTTATCGATTTAAAGTTTTATAGGGGATATAAAAAACAGTAAAAATGCATTTTGAAAGCTTTACAACTCAAGTGCGGACTTTTTGAGTAATGTCCAATACAGATGGTGAAGGTGGTACAGATGGTGTATGATGGTCGAAGTGTGTCAGATGGTTGTCAGATGGTGCATGATGGTCGAAATGTGTCAGATGGTGTATGATGGTGTAGGGTGGTGGTTATACAGGGAAGGGTTGTGAAGTTGGTACAGATGGTACAGATGGTGTATGATGGTCGAAGTGTGTCAGATGGTTGTCAGATGGTGCAGTTTCTTAGACAACTAGTGTATATTAAAATGGGAGAAATTTTGAGGCATCCAAGGGAGACATATATGTCTGTGATATGTCATAAATCGAAGTATTGAAATTTGAGACGGCTTCTGTTTTTGTGTTCGGGTCAAGGTCTACAGCGCGCGCAGGTTTATAGTGCACTGGCCCTGGCTGAATGTTCAAAACTTTGTGAGTAGATTTACAGCCATGCCTTTGCTTAGAGATAACAATCGTTTTATGTTTCGTTGTTTTTTTGTTTACGACGTATTAGGTATTGCTTTTGCATCGATTAGAGAGTTTTGTGTTGTGTTGTCGTCTTTTGTGTTTGGAGAGAGCCACGAAAATATGTTGAATGTAGACCAATTTGTGTTTCAAAGTCCGGAACCTTCATTACCTGAACGAGAAACACAAACCCACGTTTTGTGATTTCACGAATTATTGTTTGGATAAAGGCTTACCTATTGGTTCTTTGTTACTATAGGATCGGGACAAGTCAAAAACGTGTAATTTCGGTATGGTACGGCGGGAAAATCCCCCCCCCGCTCCCTGGTCGTAAACATTCCCGGGAAAAAATTTTTAGTTGCCCTTTTCAATACCCTAAAGTGCCCCTAGAAGCCGGTGCCCCCCCCCCAATCTTTTGATGCTTCCTTTGTCCCTGAGCTTCATTATCTATTGTTTGAATTGCATTCGAGGCGACCAAAATTAGACTTATAAAACAGGCCTTAAATATGAACATGCTGCCTGACTAATGACTATAGGGAAGTCTCGCATATCGATTTTGTTCATGAGAAACGTTGTATGGACGTTTTTCTCGACACTCCATGATACCCCTTAGAAACGACATACATAGTTATCGGTATTTTGTTCGTATAGTACACATATACTGTACAGTACAGTAAAACCCCACATATAAGAACAATTTTTTGATTTAGTGCAATAGTTTTGAGGGTACAGGCCTTTAAACACCGGACTGTTAGCGAGTCCCAGCCTTCTGGGATCTAAACACGGCTATTGAATTTGGCCTTTTTTGAAAATGTCCATTGTGCATAGGAGCCTGGGACTCAGGAACTGTAGGTAGTTTAGAGGCGTGTATATATCTTTGAAATTATTGCACTAAATCAATTATTGCACTAAAACAACTTATGAATTAACTAACTTTTTACGCTCTTTTCAAATCGATAAAGGTGCCACAAGTGATATAGGCACTTTGAAAGTTTAACCTGAACAGGTTGTTATTTAAAGGGGGTCTAAATAAAATATTTAGCCTATCAGGTTCTTAAGCGAAAACTGTCCCAAGTTAATTACGAGTTTGATTCAAGCTATTTTAACACATCATAGTTAATAGAAAACAGGGTTTGAACTACTTATACTGTATATGATAGTGGTTTATGGAAAACTGATGTGTAGCTTATTTGTTATACGTGCTTATTGTGATTTTACCATAACCAATAGCAGTTCTTTAATAAACTAACCAATTCTTTAAATCACGTATGGTTAACTAAGGCTAACCTTTATGTTTTGGTTAGGTGGCCAAAATTAGAATACCCACGCGAGTGAACTAACCGTTAAGTGAAACTAATCCAGATTAAGTTCAGCTTTATATAAGTTAATCTAAACGTTGCTTCTTGTTTGGCGAGAGAAGGTCTTTGTTTTCGGTTTTTTCATAATCTTTTCCATGAAGGTCACTGGAAAAGTAATGATAACATGTTTGAATTGAGTTATTTTAATGACCATTTATCGTATTGCATCGTGTATGCATATATAACAATACATACAATTATGCATGCATGCATGGGAGTGGACACAGGACACATCTGCCTGGAACCGTGCTCACTGGCACCTTAACATTAATCTTAATATAATTACCTTTCATCGTTGGAAACACGATATGCACTGGTATATGATTCCAGGGATATTCCAAATGGTAGGAGATTTCCTAAATCTTCAAGCAGCATTTCATCCTCAGGAAGTGGATGTTTGATTAGAAATGAAATCTGTTGAAATGAAAGAAAATAAAAATAGGAGAGTTGTGATTGTTTCTACATGGATGACATTCTGTGTACACAATAATTATGTTATATTTTAAAATTAATTTGAATTTTGTATAGCACATTATTGAAGTTGATGGTCGGATATGAAATTTTATGAAAGGTAGATAAAACAAGTGAAAGTAAAAGACATGTCAGAATTAATGAAATGAAGAAAGGAATAATACAGGAATGTATTTTATCAACCTCGCAAGCCAGGGTCTTTTACTTCTGCACAGCGCAACCCTGGCTTGCGAGGTTGGTATTTTATTAGGTGATATACTATTTACAGTATGTTATAAAAAATGTTTGTGAATAAATCCATTCTTACTTGGTTGTTATTTCTTTTGTTGACAAATGTCTTATGCTCACCAAGGTGTTTCTCAGAAATTTTTATGAACATGTGCTTGGATAGTGGTGCACCTGTCAATCCGTTCACTGTAATCTTTCACAGTTTATTTTTTTTCAATAGTACACTTGCTGATACTATTTTGCCCAATGTTAGCAATATAAGTCTGTATGCTTTCAGCTCGTCCGTAGTGTGTAGGAGGGATGGCGGTATAGCTGTTTCTGATGAGAGTACGTTTTTCCCGTTCATCATAGCTAGAAAACGTAAAGAAAGACGATGTTATATAAAAAAAAATGTTATGATTGCAGTTGGCATGCTTTTAAGATGGGATGTTGTATAACGATAGGGATGATGTCAAAAAACGAAATAACCGTCTGTTTAATTAATTCAATTGTGCCCTGTGGGTTGAATGTTGATTTGTGAAACATTGGTTTTATTCTCATTATATTTTTGGCATGCTATCAATTCCGAGTATGTAACAACTTGGGGGTTGGTGATTGAGAAGCATACCTACGGGTACAAAATGTGACATTCAGTGCAGTCAAATGACAGTGGTTACATGCAGGAGTTACATAGGAGACTGCAGACTGTGAAATTGTTATGAATGAATTGGTTACACCATAATAAGCATTGTGAATGTGGCTTGGTGTAGGTATTGAACTGTAAGACCATTATTTTTGGGAAGTTGTGCAAATGAAATTGTAATTGAATAGATTCATTTATTGGCAGACAGGTTTTGAAAATCAGTCTTTCAATTGTCGCTGATTATAATATATATGAGTGAATTTTAAATTCTATTAATTAAAGTAGATGAAAGCATATCATAAGTGAATGGTAAACCTGTCACGGGTAGTTTGATTTTTATCTGCATGGAGCATAAAAAACTGTCAATGTGGTATAGCTAAATGTATAATTAACACTTAATGAAATACTATAAATTAAATACTTAAATAAATAAATAATTTGTATGCATGGCCAAAACGTTCCTTCATTACATTTGTTTAAGTACAGTTTATTTAGTATATTTTATACATAACTGTAATACACTAAGTGTATTGAAACTCATGCCAAGATGTCGAATGTATTAAGGGGTTCGGTATTGCATTCCTCGTCCCAAGGGCAAGCGTATCCGTAATTTTTTGTACTTCATAGGCCATACGGTTAGCAAACAGTGGGAAGAATAAATACCACAAAATGCTTTGTTTTTAAACTTAACAACTGTGAAAAGTTGAGAGTCCTCTTCACATGCATAAGCGAAAATATGGTTTCTTGAGGTAGCGTCACCATAATTTGTTCTGAACCGCGATTTGTAGTGATTTTTTTCTTGTGTACTGTATACTGTATGTACAAATAGTTAGTGATCTTTATATATGTTTTCGTGGCAAAATAATATTGAAAGGAAAGAGTAATTTTCACGCTGAGGTTGTTTTATTTAATTCAGTGGTAGTCAGCATGCATATAATGGGAAACTTGTTAGTGCTACAGTAATATAAGTGCTATAACCTATATTGCATGTAAAACAAATACATATATTACATATACTTACAGACATGTTGAAGGCACATGTTTACAATGGTTTGTGAAGCTTTGATGGCATTATGCGAGACAACGTTGGGTGTCTGTGCATCATTATGAGGACCTGCATCAGTCCCATTGACATCATCACTATCGGGTTGGGAGCTAGATGGTGCCTTATCAGTTGCAGGGTTGATGCTAGTATCTTCAGCTGCAAGTGATTTGTTGTGCTTGTCATTGTCATCAGAAGTGGGGGCATCTGTAGAAGCACTAGCTGATGCAGATGATGTGTTGGGCATGGACGTTTCATCACTTGTGGAGAACATGGAAAGGAGAAGTTGAATGGGAACACTTAATCTGACGATGTGGGAATTTCCTCGTGCGAAGAGTCCTGGAATATTGATTTTGAAATGTAATTAAAAATAAAATAAATAATTGTCTGGCCATTAATGAGCGGGCCAGGTAGCCCTGATCGGCAGTGCGCATATGCGGTGCAGCTTTCGTTTGTTTGTATAAGCGCGATGGATATATACTATTTTAAAATGAACAGTTAATGTCTCTGGACGAGTGTGTGTGCATACGTTTGTGGGCGGTACTGTAGTTTACTTTTAAGCACGGAGGAGACTACGTATACACATGACTTGGGTAGTAGTGGTGTAGATGATAATGAAGATCACTTTTTGCAGTTTGAAAATTAGAAGCTTTGATGGATTAGGGTTCAGCTTCAGGTTCAATATATACGAATGCGATAAACTTCAATATAATGTCAAAAATCGTAATGTTTAAATGGGATGTAATGTAGACATTTTTGAATTTACAACACATGAAAGGCCTGAAATATCCTGAAGGGGAGATACATTTAATAATATATTAGGTATAATATATTAGGTTATATTGAATGGAACTCGGCAAAAAATAATTTGCCTGGCAACTGGCAGACATTAACATTGCTAGTTATACATCTCTGCATGCGAAATTACGAGATTATTTATAGAGTGAATAAATGGGTTTTTTTACCTGACAGCAATAAGTCATGTTGATACTTTTCACAAACATTTAGCTCCCAGTCATTGTAAATGTTGTAAAAACAATTCTTGGCTTCTGGTGATAGGGACCACTGCTGTCTCTGCACATCAACAGTGGTGACCTTCCCAACTTGTTCGGTTGTATATCGTTTCTCAGATGCAATATAAAGCTCAACCAGCATATCAACTAAAATAAGATGTTCATATAGAAGATTAACCAATATAGTATAAAGGGAGTTTTCCAACCTGTAGCTAGAGTTGCCACAAGTCGACCATGGGGGGGAGGGTGGGTGCGGGGGAGGGAGCGCAGGGGTCTGGAAAGGACTTTGGAAAGAGGGTGATGTTAATGTTCAATTTTAAGGGGCTGTTTGAGTGACCATGTGGCTAGCCCAATTAATTAACCGGGCTGGATATTGTCACAAAAATATTTCCTGGGCCGCATGCAAAATGAGATTTCAATGAACTGAAGGACGACTTTCCATGAAAAGTAAACAGATTATTCATTACAAATTCATTTTATGCGAGATTTGAGAAAACATTAAAACCCTGAAGATAAGCCCGATTAACCGGACTGGCTGGGTCGCCTCTATTGAAACATCCCCTAAGTGAATATTGTGGTAAATAGTATTTAGTTAGAAATACTAAAATTCTAGGCAGCATAAAATATATTTGTTAAAACTTGTAAGCGCCCGAGGGTTTTTTAAGACTCGCGTTGCCATTGATACATATGTTAAATATTTTTTGTTTTATAAACAAATGTCAGTGCCGCCCGACCGAACATTTTGAGATTTTTTTTAACATTTTATATCAGAATTTCCAAATTAAAAAAGTGGCAAATTTCATTCGCGACAAATTATCGCATTGCGCACCATTCATTCAAAAAATTCGCTAACATTGAACTATTTTGCGGATTCATACGTATAGATTACGTTGTGATATATATTGCAAATGAAAATGATTAATTTCAGCAAGCACATAAATATCAAAATACCTCCCTCCCAAATTTTTAACATTCAATATTTTAGTATAAAATAAAATATAAATTTCCAGCGTCCTGGACATTTTGAAAATTTAGTGATAGTAATTTATTTCATGTGGCGCCGTGAAGTTGAAAAAAGATGTACACTTATTATTTGAAAATTTGTTGGAGATGTTAAGGCATAATGTGTTTATAATTCAGGCAAATTTCATAGCCGTGTGGCAAATTATATTACAGACTTAATTACAGTAACGATACACAATAATAAATTTTTAAATACGAAAGACCGAATAGGCAATTCCAGCTTTTAATTTATGTGCTCAGGGGGTGATGAGAAGTAAGCTATGAATATGATATTGCTGATTAGGCTGAAAATTTTGAATAAAAACTGCCGAAACATTTCAATATTATATAAGCTATCATAATATGATCACAATATTATATAAGCTATCATAAGTATAAAAGCTATCACAACGGCATTTTTTATTTTTTTCAGCATAATCAGCAATATCGTACCTGCTTACTTCCCATCACGCATACACTAACACAGCAACCCTCGCAGAGCGGTGGGGGGACTCGCAATCAGAGGTTTATGTTAGATCGTTGATATCATTTGCAATTTGATCAAAGGTAATAGATGAAAGACTATAAAATAATGTGTTTACGTAGATTTTCTCTGAAACGTTGGACTCTCAACATTTCATGCTCTGACAAATCTAATTCTTCCAAGCAACAGTAGATCGGCTTTGGGAAATACCACAGTATACGAAAGGTAAAACCTTTGCTGTTGTTGTGAATGTCTTCAATGATAGGTAGAGCGGATTGTGGTTGTGTGAATCCCAGGATGGTAAGAGATGTTTCGCTTACATTGTAATTGGCATTTCCAGTAACTAAAAGAAAGTAATAGGGAGTGAAATAGTTAATTAGCCATTCCGAAGTTGATGAGAGAACTGGGACGAGCGTTAAAAAGTGCCGAAATTAAGAAATGAACCAAATCACTACGAAATGAAGACGTACAATACCTTTCGAATAAGAAGTTTTCGAGAAATGTGAAATTATGGATTAAAAGACTGTTTTTGGGATGCGCGTCCCCCAAAACAAAAATTACAGTACATTTCATAGTAATATCGCGATTTTCGAAAGCTTATTAGTTATTATTCGAAAGGTATTCATGTAAACGTCTTCAAACTCTGTATACTTACTAATTTTTAGGTGGTCTTTTTAGTGATTTGGTTCATTTCTTAGTTTGGGCACTTTTTAACACTCGTCCCCAGTCCGTTAATTAACTTCGGAATGGCTAATTGTGGGAAGCGGTAACGAGTCTCAATATTAAATTCATTATTCATCAATACTTGGTAGATTTATTTGAATATACAATATTAAAATGATGGAAAAAGTTGCACTCATCACTGCAGATTTCTAGTACATTTGTCATTTACAATGATTTAAATAACGAAAAATAGAAAAGCAGTTATTTTAATACATGAATTACTGTAGTAGTTGGAATATTTGTAATTGAAAAATACAATAAATTTCTCACTTCCGAATACGCCAACCTCTGTAGCTGAGTTGCTTACAGTTTTGTGATAACGAACACTGCGTTGTGCATCAAAACGTGCAAAGGTTTAAAATTTTCACTGTGATAAAATGAATTACTCTATGCAAATACCGGAATATATCTCAAATAAAGGTTGGTTATAACGGATCGAGTCCTGGGGAGGCTGACAGAGCTGTCGCATAATGCAACCACAATAGAATTTTTAAGAAATATGGACAATATGAATACCTAGTGCTAATGAGTTTAGTTATGGAATGTCTTGAAATATCCAGTATAAATTAAAATATTTCATGATTGTGTTTGAAAGTTTTAATTGTGTTATAGACTTATAGAATTTGTGTTAATAGTACCTCTTGTTAATATATAGTTTGCAGTACTATAGGGTGACTGTGTGGTTAATTTAATGCAAGAAGGTGGTGAAATGGCAGTACTACTTAATAATTTCATCTATTTAGAATTTAATAGCATCATGATGATACCAGCAATTAAGTCATCCGAAGTTTAAAAGAACAAAGGGATTGGAAAATGTATATAGTTTGAAAATTGCACAATATTACAATTATACTTTTTGTGTGTGTTGGTGTTATGTAGTCAGGTTAACTCTTTTTCGTTTGGTGCTGAAATAACCAGGTCGAAACCGACCTGGTATTTTGCAGGTTCATATTTTCGGTTCAGTGCATGCTATATAGATGAAAATAACACCATTCGATTCAGTGAAAAAATTCCTATCGATAGATATAATAAAATGTCAACATTATAGCGATTTACAACCTTTAGAGGGCAAGCGGTGTCATATTTCACTAGATTACACAATATTCCCGAAAAATGTAAGAATGTAATAAAATGTATCACAATGGCATACCTTTCACCGAACATAACTTCGGCCCCTTTCCAGATATCTTTTTCATAATAGTCTTGTTCGAATCACAATCCAAAACACTATTTAGAGTGTTATTTTCAAGCTTGTATCAACAAATTTGCATCTTTTATTTCGGAATTTCAAAATATCTAAATTTTACGCGAGAGCTTCGACGGCGGTTCAACCGGAAATACACTTTAGATCTGCCAAAACATTGCGTTGTTTAAATCCTATCGCTCGGGAAACGTCGGAAATCGATTCTAAAGGTCAAATTACACCTGCAGCGTGATTTGCACGTGCATCGGGCTACGGGTGCTCCTTATTGGCCAATTTTAGCGTGTGGCGGGCGCGTGGGAGTAAAAACCGGTAAAAACCCGACATTTTGAAAAAATCGAAATAAATATATTTCTACTGGCCGTATTCAAACGAAATTTTCCACACAAAAGCGCTTGAATACAAGGAGTATTTCATTCAGATTGACTTGTGGGGAATTCCGAGGAGTTCAAGAGATATTCAAGATTTTTTGGATATGAAATACACAATATTTGGCAAAGCGGTGAGTAAAATACACGATTGTTTTGGTTTGTGTAATGTTATAACGGCATTTGACCCCCCGTTCGAAAGGTTATTTTATGAGGATTTCAACGGTGGTTTCCGTTTTAAAGGGGGGTAAATATTCTTTGAGATATTTACATCGGAAGCAATTGAATGAAAAATATGAAATTTATTGCAGGACGATAAAGAGTTAATATGTTTGTGGTGCTACATACTGACTGAGTGTGCATCCACACCAGGCAAGCTGAAAAGTTTGCCTGACCTCGGTGGGAATCGAACCCATGACCTTTGGGATAGTAGTGCAATGCTCTACGAACTGAGGTACTATAGAATGTCAAGTCGGTTCGAGTTGGTGATATTTCGGAAAATGATTCAAATTCCTTCGACATCAATGTGCTATAAGGTATCATATCTTAGAGTATATTAATATTGAAGGAACTAGCCTGATACCATGGTCAGGCAAACTTTTCAGGTTGTCTGGTGTGGATGGACACTAAAAGTAACACCACAAAAATTGCAATTACTATACGCAGTATGTGTAGTATAACGAGACTAAACATGTCATGCATCAGAAATGCTTAATAAATTATTGGACTTTGTCATGTAAAGGCTTGTTTCTGACCATGTACTGTATTTGGCAGAGAGTACAGATAACTGTTTATAATATTTTGGGATATTTCACACAGTATACAGTATGTACATGTTTTCAGGAGGTTTTTGTATGTTTTACCCATTAATAGGCAGTACAGAACTACTGACAACTAAATTCGTATTGTATTAGACAGAGTAAATTGTAAATTAGGATACATTTGGCACATTGGTAGTCAATGCGTATAGCGGTAAGGTATATATATATATATAAAAGACAAACTTGAGTTTGTTTAAAACATTTATTCACGACAAATTTGTTTCGTATGGCAAACTAGGCTTGCCACACTCATCAGGTGAACCTGATGAGTGTGGCAAGCCTAGTTTAAATTTGTCGTGAATAAATGTTTTAAACAAAGTAACTCAAGTTTGTCTTTTATTTACTCTACTTTTGTATCGAGCACTCTATTCTTATGATTCGACACTCAATATACTTATTGACATTCGCCTATATATGTATATATATAGACCTAAATTTTATAAAGAATGGTTAAAGTCGTTTATAGTAACAAAAAATGCAGATTTCATATGCAACATACTTGTCTCTCTATTTTTTGCTTTTCCTGTGAACAGCTGGAGAAAGTCTTGATATTCTCTATTATCTTGTACTTGTCCCTTTGAGGCTGAATACATGTTCATTATTGAAAAGAATGAGACTAGCTTGTCGAAAAGACCCATAATTTTGCCACCGTTGTTTGCCATAATATCGCCAAACTTATCCCAGGTGCAGTGTGGCAGAAGTAATGTTTTTGGAGATGTTACTTGACAAAGTGCATTGGCTTTTTCCTTAACTTCCTGCATAATTTCATTAAGGAATTTATGCAATGCACTCTTGCAGCGACCTTTAAGTAGAAATAAAATAGAAGAATTATATTAGTTGAGTGAACAAATTGAAGTAAACCAACCGGCTATCTCTATCAATAAATGTGAAGGGTTAATTAATGAACAAATGTGTGAATGAATCATGACTACTCTTCCAGGGTTAAAGTAGAATTGTAATTGGAAAAATTGAAATAGTAAAGTAGGGACACATAGAGACATAGGAAATTAGGATAGTATATTCAAGATGATTTGAATGGGAGATAATGGCATAAAAATATGTTGATGACTAATTAACTCCCAATTCACCCTATAACTGTTGAACTACCTGCTGTAAGGGACTGGTGAATAAATGCATGGTAGGTGGGCTGAAAAAAGGGGAGTGGCTCATCATATTTACATGTTGAAAATGTGACGACCCACCAGCCGTTTTTTCATTGAAGATTTAGCGACAGTTTGTGTATGTGTGTGTTGGGGGGGGGGGTCACAGTAAAATCTCCTTGATTCACATAGGTATTAAGAAGTAGAGAATGTTAAAACGGTGAAATAATATAATAAGTATTAAAATTTAAAGTATTGAATTATATATTGATGACTAATTAACTGCCAATTACCCTACAAATGTTCAGAACACTTGCTGTAAGGGATATATATTTTCAACATCTAATCCCTTTTACATGTTCAAAATGCGATGGCACACCGCCTGGTTTTTCATTGAAGATTTAGGAACAGTTTGGGGGAGCCTTAAAAGCAGCGCGTGCCTGAAGCAGCAACTTGTACTGAAATTGTGTTATTTGTGCGATATTGATTGTTGACAAGATAGATAATGAGTATTCAATGGTATTCAGAAGTGAGAGCAGACTGAATAAAAATTAAGTCTGTTGACTCAAACTCATATTTAAATTTGCATAATTTTAGGCAGTACTTGTATGAAGACAACTGAAGTACTTTTGGATTTGACATTGACAATGTAGATATTTTAATACCTATTATTACTCTAGTTTCAGTCTTCATACAGTATACCAGTTGACGTGCAGTGTATATCATGTTTATAGGGATTCCAGAAATTTATAGTTCTGAAACTTGTATCGTTCTTGTTAACTAAAAATTTATCAAAAATAGCTAGGGGAAATGGATAGATGTTTGCAAATGATGTGCGAATAATAATAAAGTGTCAAAACACTATTGTACATAATTGGAAAAGAAAATAATTTGTGTCTGAGACATTTATCGCAAATACATCAAATTGTATTTTAAATTGAAGCTTAAATAACAGAGATTGTAAATTTGCAGCTCATATGCATCGATAACAGTAATGCTTATTGAAGAAATCTGGTCTCTACTAGGTGCAAACTAGCCTGCAAACAGGCTCACTGGGAGAAAGGTGAGCCTGCACGGAACCATGCATTTTATTCAATCATCCTCCCATCGCATCTGCTAAACGCGAACCAATCAGCGTCAACTGCAATAAATAAACTGTCAAAAGTCAAATTGACGCAAGGCGTGTACATTGTGCAACGAAGAAATACTGAATATTTCAAAATAATACAAAGCATTAGCGGGCCGCACAATATATTACTCGGAAAAATATAGAATTCTTCAAATATAAAGCCGAATAAAAATATAAAGCCGAATAAAATACTACCATTGGCATTGAATGTACAGTAATACTTGTACTATGGTGCGACTGAAAGAACAATGTTCTGAATATTTGAAGCGATTACTAAAATACGGTCAGATAGATTGGGATTTGGAATACCGAATAAGTCTAAAATTTTACTAACTGTGTTCTAAATAAATGAGCATGTATTTATTAATTTCTTCGAAATCATGAGTGTGCCAATAGTGGAAGCCGTATCGACGACGAAATTATCAGCAGTTTATACAGTAAATAGTACAACGTTTAATGTACGATATATATTTATCTAAATGACATGCCAGTGAGGATCAACAATATAATTATTCGTACATATTTGGGTATCTTTTGTATGCCTTCGCTTGCCGACTTGCTCACTAATGAGAATACACGATGGTCGGTTGCTATGCGTTTTGCTCCCGGAAGCGCGGGCTTCGTTTTTTCCAGCAGTGTTGGTGTGAAGGCGAAATGGCGTCGTGTTATTTTATGATCGGAAAGGTCATGTATTTGGCCGGCTTGAAATTTCTTACTGTTAGAACAATTTTTTGGGTTTATTTTAACTGGTTTATGTACTTCAATATTTAAAAGGAACTATTGTGATAATTTTATTTAGCAGTCAAATAACAATCGGATCTATTACTTAGGGACTACCGTCGAATAGCTCTAGACGATATATCAAATTCGCCTCCTGTATAATAGTTCAAATCTTTCATATTACGGAACGCAAACCAGTGTACAAACTGTTCCTCTTTTCGCCTAAATTCGTGTTTCTTCAGCAGTATGTGTAGGTAATTTGGGGAAAATTATCTGATGCTACTTAGGACTAATACAGTGTATATATCTATTTAAATAATATACCGACTGAGAAACATATTGACTCAGTCTGACTGTTTTGGTTGGCGACAAGAAATCTAGCTATACTATAGTTCTGTTCACGCAAGAATTTGTTTGATGAATATGTTCTATTATAAAATGCTTTCATTTTATATTTGTGTATGCTGTATTTTGAGATATATAAACACATACTTCCATTGTATAGATGACAATATATATAGTAGATTTAGCTACAGTGCACTCATATATTTCCATGCCAAATTACTACAGTTTATAATCGGCTGCGCAACTGATCCGTAGCGACATAAAATAATAGTATTACAGTATATACCAGTGATTTAAATTCCTTAAGATACGCAGCTTTTCCAGAAACAGATTTCATGTCTTTGCGCACACTTAATTTTATCATTTAGTTACAATTCCAAGCGCTTTTCATGATGGTTTTCGCGTGAGGATCATATAGTACGTCTGCTACTCTCACGACTCAGATTACCAAGGCATGTTGTCTTTATATCGACCTTTAACGAGAAGACGGCTCCCCGACCGTAGCTTAAATAAATGCATGTGTAACTGATTTCTTTTGTAAACTATAACTAAGTATTCTGTAGTTATATTAATGTAAATAAAACTTGTGTAAGCCACACGATAAGCTTTTATCGAAGTAAAGAAACCAGCTAACTCAACACACGCAGTATGAGGCGAAGTAAACAAATATGAGAATACAAGAATACATGCAGATAAATCAGTAGTTTCAGCTATCAGTCTCATTTTATGGCCCTTGATGTATCGTGTGTACACCCTGCTTTCGTTTTTACGATATCTAGGCTATAAACACCAGATAATTCTACCCCTGAAATGGGCCGGTAAGTGTTGGCTACTATTAGTTAATAGGTTTATATAATCAGACTGCCTTTCAAACAAAAACCTACAACTTGTGGCCTATGTTGTAATTTTAATATTTCGATATCACATATTATATTAAACTGACAATCAACTTATAATATGCAGCCGTTCTACAGCTTATACTATTTAGTAACTTAATTAAGCTGGGTTCCAATGCCAAGCTCAATTAACCTTAAGTTTATTCTTAGTACAGTATGAACCTTGCGTGACTTGCGCGACAGATCTCCTTGGCCTTCTCTGAGCTTAAAGAATGGAGATTTTTTCCAAAAATAATCCGCTAGTGGTCTCTGTTTGTTGGATTTTGCTGGATTTCCTTTATTTCCATCACACGTTTGACTTTTACAGCAAAAATCTATCGAGTTATAAAGACAAGACAGCGGGTGGTGAAGCAACAATATGGCGAGTCACGAATACGCTAATAATGCAAATGAGTTTGCCGAAGGATATTTTCTCCTCACCTTTCTTCGTTACTGCTAACCATTAGAAGTTCTTCAATAAATGATATTCTTCAACTTTGATTTGGGAAGTGTCTCCAGATTTACGTTTTAGCAAAAATATTTGAAAAATAAAACGAAAAATGCGGAATTTCGACACGTTGTTGCTTATATCTCCGATAATGCTAATAACCCCAGAGGCATCTCAAGGGGGGATTGTAGGTAATATCCATCGGCCAAAAGGCGAAAAAACATGCCCATTGTTAGACTAAAATTTGACCGTTTTGCGCTAACACTGCGACTAATTTGGATGGTAATATCCCTAAACGGTTCGAGGATGTATCTATTGGGTGGCAAATTTTTTAAGAAAGTTGCAAAAGATACGCGAACGAGAGCGTCGAAAACGGGGTATTTTAACCGCGCCTTTGATTCACAGCTTGGAGACAGGAAACAACAAATGCTAGCAATTTCACAGCGGGAGCTCTCCGGGAGCAAAATGCATAGCAACCGACCACCGTGATAATCCGTGAAGCCACGACGACCTCAAAATGTACTATACTATAGTCTGATATCAATCCGAAGACGAAGTTCAGAATACTGTTATAGTTTCGTGTATTGGATTTAAGCGATAGATTCAAGTCATTTATGATAGACCTTTTTGCTGTGATGCTTTGCTATTGCTTTTGGTTTCCATTTCTAGTTTTATTTGTTCGATAGTCTTATAAATATATAATATTAAAATGAATAAAGTTCAAATTCTTCAAAATGATGTTGTTGACATTTGCTATTTTTAGTAATTTTGTCAACGAGTGTAAGCCAATCAGAAGCCTGCGTTTCTATACGAACGCCACTACCAAGAAAACATATAGTTCCGTGCAGGCCCTCTATTCTTTGTGCCACCTATAACCCAGGGCCTGTTCGCAGGCTAGGTGCAAACAAATAAATATAATTCACTCCTAAAATTATTTTATTCATTATGATGAAAAGTGCATTACACGAGCTTTCATCTGGTATATAACTTTATCAATCAGCAAATTATTGTTTTATCAGAATTTTTGTCACTTATTGCTGGATACGTATTGTACAATAGTAGCCAAATATAGGTTGGTTGAAGTATACATGTACTTTGGAGTTCCATTTTGGCATATCTTCACTCACTTGCCATTCAGTTTTGGAAAATTTATGTCATGAATGTACTCTCCCCTACCAGATACAATGTTTACATTTTCTAAGCCACTTTCTATACTATCAGTAAGGCGAAATTTCAAATTGATTTATCGAGGCACTTGGCTGCCTAGAAATGCTTGATTAATAACAATATTTGGCTCAGTATTCAGAAGAAATATCCAAGCACTCCCAATGAAACGTTATATTTAAAATTTCGATTGAATAAAATCAAAGATAACACGCAATATACACTTACCCTTGCATTATAAACATTGATTACTCATGTTACAGCCATTATTTAACTAAAGGGACAGATCTTTCTTTCATAAAAATCGTTTAAAAAGGCATAATTCATTCAATAATATCTCAAAATGTGCACCATGACAGTACAGAAACATTTTAATAACATGAAGTATAATACAATCCCTCACAGAGGCATCAGGGGGCGAAAATGAATACAGGCTCAAGATGTCCGATATATTGGACACTGTGCGTTAAAGGGTTACATTAAAGGTAGGTTACAGTCGCATCTGCGCATGTGCTGGACTTTGTTTACGTTTTTTGTTTTGATCCACATTAATTATATAAGATGAAGTATATGACAAGTTCACAGTAACATTCCACATATAATTTGTGAGCAAGGAGTGCAATGTTTTTACAATACTTCGCTGCATTTCTTGTACATTTCTACACTGGAAATTTTTGTACACAATAACACAATCTTATACTGCAACTTTTTAACTGTAAACATTGTGAATAAAGAGGCCGCTTTGAACCTTGTGTGACTTGCTATATCAACAGCTGGGGCAGCAAACCGAAATCCCGAAGGTGTGAGTTCGAATAATTTGTGTTTAGTGTTTACCTTTGGAGTTTGTGTCAAATCACGAAAATAGTTCATGCGGTATCAATCCCTCGAAACATGTTGCCAGAGTTGTTAACAGTTGTCATTATGACAGAAGCACTTGGGGAAAGCTTTTCGCTTGACGAAATTCGAAACAAGTATGATTAAGAATATGGCTGCAGTTCCTGTTTTCGTGGCAAAGCAAAGGGCGAAATTTTTGACTGTGCAAAAGCTGGATTATTAAACAGCTTATATATTAAAATTGTTTTTGTTTGTGGAAACACCACGTAAATTTATTACTGCAAAGCTTTCGATCCGTAAGCCCGGATCTTCATCAGTGCTAATAATATGTGACTTGTTTAATTCACACGCTCCTTTTATATACAAGAGTGTCGTGATCTGTTGGCTCGCGTCATTTGAAATTTAATTAAACGGCACATCAACCACGTCATTTCAAACGTAATGAAGTGATTCCAATTAACGCGCGCGCATCCAAGACAAGAGAAATTAATTTTGCACATTAAAGAGAGCACGCCACGTACTATCTAGTGGCTTTCCCTCCTGATCTATAGTATTGTGCTTCTCGATTTCAATTGACTCTCTCATTTTGCGAGAGAACTTATGACTATCAATCGCCAAAATGGTTGCTTCGTCCCATTTTATACGATGGTCGTAAGTCCAAGTATGTTTAGCCACAGCAGATTTATCTTGCTCGGCTTTCTCGCAATTCGTCTTGTGTTCCTTAAGACGTACTGAGAGATTTCGACCAGTTTCACCAATGTAAACCAGACCACATTCACAAGGAATGCGGTACACACCAGGTTTCTGATATTCATTTACGTTGTCCTTATGTGTGCATAGAGCTCGAAACAATTTGTTTTCGCTGGAATGGTATACCTTTATACCTGCTTCATTCCTCAAAATTCTTTCGATTTTGTGTGAAGCCGGACCAATGTATGGTAGACAAACAGACGACTGATATTCAATCTTCTGCTGTATACTTTGTGGCGTTTTCATAGCATTATCTATGAAATGCCGTGGGTAACCATTCATTTTTAGAACATTTCTTAAATGTTCTAATTCATCGTCAATGTTACTTACCTCACAAATTGTTTTCGCTTGGTTGATGAGTGTCTTGCACACAGAGTTTTTAATACTAGGATGATGAAATGAATTATAATGCAGATACCTGTCTGTATGTGTTGGTTTCCTATAAACCTTATGTCCTAGCGACCCATCATCATGTATAGTGAAAAGAACATCTAAGAACGGTATAGTTTTATCATCCTTCTGTACTTCAAAAGTAAACTTGATCGATGGATGCAAACTATTAATGTGGTCTAGAAACTTTTGTAAATTATCTAGTCCATGAGACCAGCTACTCAATGTATCATCCACGTATCTGAACCAGAAACCTGGTTTCAACTTTGCAGTAGCTAAGGCCTTCTTTTCAAATTCCTCCATGAACAAATTAGCCATAACAGGCGACAATGGACTTCCCATTGGAGCGCCGTTTGTTTGTTCATAGAATTTCTCCCGCCATTGAAAACATGTCGTGGTCAAACATAGTTTCAACAAATCATGAACATTCTCAGGAGAAAGATTAGTTCTTTGAGATAATGTAATATCTGAGAGAAGTCTTTCTTTCGCGATATTACATGCCTCTTCAACTGGAACATTAGTGAACAAGCTAACTACGTCAAAACTTACCAGAATATCATTCTTACCCAATCTAATTTGTTCCATTTTTGTTACAAATTCTTTAGAATTTACTACATGATGATCTGTTTTTCCAACAACTGGTTTCAATATCTCAGCGAGATATTTAGCCAGGGCATACGTTGGCAAACCTATGGACGCTCAACAGATCATCATGTAGTAAATTCTAAA
>CACRXK020002586.1:0-42241 GCA_902702795.2 Paramuricea clavata
AGTATTGAAGACGACCTACTACCAATATCTTTAACATCTCAGATCGCCAAAGTTATGGAGGATTGTACTTTGGACAATTTTTTTCCTGAAGTTGTAAATAAACTTGACACCAAACAATTTGCACTCCCAAAGAAATCAACGACCCACGCTTTGGTGTACCTTTTACATTCAATCTTGGTTGCTTTTGAGAGAGGTTCCTGTACTGCCAGATTGTTCTTTGCAGATTTCAAGAAAGGTTTTGACCTAGTAGACCACAATGTTATTATTAAAGAGTTAACCCTGCTTGGTACCCATCCCTCTATAATTCGGTGGATTAAAGCCTTCCTCTGCGATCGCGAACAATGTGTCCGGGTGGGAACTTCTATGTCCTCTTGGAAGAAAACAAATGGTGGCTTGCCACAAGGTACAAAGTTGGGTCCATTATTGTTTGCTGTTCTCATTAATTCCTTACTCAAAACTGGCCCAGTAGGATCAAGTTTGTGGATGACACCTCAGCCCTAGAGATTATACCACGTTTTTCATCCAGTTTAATGCCATTAGTCGTAAATGAAATCTCGGACTACGCCTTAGAACGCGGAATGGAACTAAATTATAAGAAATGCAAACAAATGTTGATCAACTTTCTTAAATATAAAGGATCTGATGATGAAAACTCGATCTATGTTGCTGGTAAACCGGTGGAAACTGTGTCCTCTTTCAAACTCCTAGGTGTATGGATATCAAACGACTTGTCATGGAATACTCATGTCGACATGGTATTGAAAAAGGCAAATTCTCGCTTATACGCATTGCGTCTGTTAAAAAAGGCTGGTCTTCAAGCATCTCACATCGTCCAAATATACATCTCATTCATCAGATCCAGAATTGAATATGCATCCCCTGTATGGTCGTCAATACCTAAATCATTATCTGACATTCTCGAATCTGTTCAAAAGAGAGCATTGAGAATAGCTTATCCAGATCTGTTATATGATGAAGCCCTTGAAATTTCAAACTTACAGTATCTGAGTACTCGTAGAGACATCCCTTGCAAGAAATTCGTCGAATCTCTGCGACGTGATGTTTCACCCTACAACCCTTTGACCCAAATTATGGAAATTCGTCCCGGGGTAAAAACTCATGATTATGACTTAAGGAATGACAGAACGGCCGAACAACCTTTATGGTCAGAAACCACTGAACGGTTAAAAAACTTCGTGACTAGGAAATATTATTAGCTTTATAGTTAATTAACAGTCCTAACTAAATAAAAATTATTTTATATAATATATATATGTCTACATTTTAATATAAATTTTTATGCTATATTAGTACTCCATGTAATTCAGTTTTCCTTTAAAAACTGCAAATTGGTTTTAATTAAACAGATTGATTGATTGATTGATTGATTGATTGATTGATTACCCCAAAAATAAAGGCACAGATTAAAGCTAGGCAAAAGGCTTACTGCCGCGGTGATAAACCCAAGTACGACCAATTATGTAAAAAGGTCTCCAAGTTAATTCGGAATGCAAAACAATCGTTTTATCACACCGAAGGGAGAGATCTTCGTCAAAAAGATCCTGCAAAATGGTATAAAACTGTCTATACTCTGTTGGGTGCTGAAACGAATCATAACTCTTTACAAACTCCATCTAATGAAGATCTGTCTAAGGTTGCTGAAAACCTACAAACTGCTTTTACAAACCCATGGAAAGATATCAATGTTGACCTCCCGGACATAAATGAAGTTAACCACTTACTTAAGGATACGTCACCACCGCTACCTTCCTTAGGGCAAGTACGGTCCTGCCTAAAGCACCTTAACCCAAAGAAAGCAACAGGGATAGATAAAATCCCTGCCTGGTTTTTAAAGCACTACTGTGATGATCTTACGCCAGTGATACATAGTATCGTAATAGGCAGCATTACCCAATCCAAGTATCCTACTGCGTACAAGCATGCAATTGTAACTCCGGTACCAAAGATACATCAACCCAAAGATATAAACAACGATTTCAGGCAAATTTCTGTGCTTCCTCATCTAGCTAAAATGATAGAGAAAATCCAGTTGGAACTCAACTCTCATGATCTGGCAATAAAGGACAACCAACATGCTTTCGTTAAAAATCGATCTACTGTTTCAGCCCTGATCTCGATGACCCAGAAGTGGTTTGACGTAACAGATAACTCCAATATTGGAAGAAAAGGGGTCCATACTACGTTCTTGGACTTCAAAAAAGCATTCGACCTTGTCGACCATAGAATTCTATTAATAAAATTAGCGGAAATGAATGTATCGAAGGCCTTCTGGTCATGGGTGAAGTGTTTCCTTACAGAGCGGACTCAACATGTGAATTTACATGGTGTTATATCTTCAAGCGCCCCCTGTCCAGCTGGAGTCCCGCAAGGCTCCGTTATTTCTCCAACACTGTTCAATATTCATATCAATGATTTGGAAAACACGTTAACAAACAACCTTACAAACACGCACAAGTATGCAGACGACTGCACTCTTGATGAGGTCGTTGCAAACGGAGCCCTTTCAAATATGCAGGAATCGACTAATCAAGTGATGAATTGGGCCAATGATAATAAAATGATGGTGAACCCCAAAAAAACTAAGGATCAGTTTTTCCCAATCCTCTTCTGAACCCCCACCTATACAAACGGATGGAATTGAAATAGAAAGAGTAAACTCCTTCAAACTTCTCGGTGTATGGTTGCAAAATGACTTAAAGTGGAATACCCATGTTTGTAAAATAACAAAAAGAGCAAATAAGCTATTATTCCTTCTCAGAGAGTGCAGGAAATCCTTCCTACCACCCGAGATTGGTTTATTAACATATACGTCGAAGATCCGGCCAATACTTGAATACGCCTCTCCAGTTTGGGGCGGAATCCCTAAATATCTTGAAGCAGAAATTGAACGTGTTCAACAAAGAAGCTTGAGAATCCTAGGACTTGAGAAAGATACCCTCCCTACACTAAAAGAAAGAAGGGACAAGGCAACATGCAACGAGCTGAAAAGGATCGTGGAAGTCCCAAAAAACCCATGTAATCGTTTCCTATCTGGTAATAAGAATCACACTTACGAACTGAGAAGGACCAGAGACAGCACTCCAAGACAGCTCTCAAAAACACACAGGCATAGTACGTCTTTTATCCCAAGGGCGTGTAGATTAACCAACTCATGAAATTAGATCATTGTACATATGTATATAAAAACTTCTTAAACTTTCTAATTTTTACATTCTCATAGGTTATACATGTATTTTAGTATATATTTTTAACTTGTAAATCCATTGTATTTCTATATGCCAAAGATGGATATTTAACAATAAAATTGTATAAAATTGTAGTATTAGGGAGACTGGACGCGCAGGGGCGGGAATATTAAAAAAAGGTAATCATTTTTAGATTGGGATTAGATTAGAGCCAGATTAAGATTAAACCAGGGTTAGGGTTGGAGGTTAGAGCGGGGGTTGGGTGTGGTCAAAATATATATCCTTAATCTTTAGCAAATTTGACAATTAAGGATACTAATCCCTAATACCACGTGTGAGGAAATGCAGAATAGTACTGATAGTTTCGAATGCATATTTTGAACGAAACAATACTTAAAATGTACAATTTTTAATATATTCTTTTCTAAAATACACATAGTAATTACTGTATATTAAGATGTACAACAAAGTGCATTATAAAAACGATTTATAATAAAGTAAATTTACATTGCTACGTTTCATTCTCCATATTTATAAACGTAATAACACGTGTTTGAAGTTGCGAAGAAGTAAACATGAATCGGAGTTGTTCGGAAATTACCAGAACATTCGGAAACGCCAGTGTATGAGTAACTCGAACTCGAATCCAACTCGATGTTTCGGGATTCCCATGTATACTATAAACACGAGTTTCGAAGAAGTAAACAAGAATCGGAGTTGTTCGGAAATTACCGGAACATTCGGAAATGCCGGTATATAAATAACGCGAAGTCTAACTCGAAGTCCAACTCGAACTCGAACTCGAATCCAACTCGATGTTTCGGGATTCCCATTATAACGTTACTATGGCTTGACTATTATTATAAGTAATAGCATGGCATTCAGGTCGATTAGTGATTAAATGTACCCGAAAGCCGAGAGAGGTTTAGTAAAAGTCCCGAGGCGCGTAGCGCCGAGGGACTTTTACTAAACCTCTCGAGGCTTGAGGGACATTTCATCACTAATCGACCATGATGCCATCTATTACTTTGTAATATCATAGTTGCCGAGGGAATCGCGCGTGGTGTGTTGCCTGTTTTGGATGCTGTTTGATTGTCTTATGATTGTGGTACGAACACTTTTCATATATACGCACGCGCAGAAACACATCTCCGTGTTCATTCGTTTTAGGCATGCGCCTAAACGGAATTTTCTCCCACAATTGTAATGTTCAAGATTAGGGAATAAAAGCTGGCAAAGTGATTGTTCGAATGTGTACGGGACGGTGTCGTCAGATACTGTCCATAGTTGTGCCGATGATTTTCGATGAGGTACAGCTCTCCAATCAGAGGTAATGAGGTACGATTAGTAACTAATCTTACCTCATTACTAAACATGAGGTACGATTAGTTACTAATCGTACCTGTTTACTCAGCTTGAGGTAAATGCGACGTTAATCGTACCTCGTAAGACAAAAGATTTTTCTAGGTGACTATGATATTACGTCACTAATTTTATTTCTACCTGCATTTACCTGCATGCTAATTTGATTTTTGGGCGCAATGTTGCTTGGCACTACTATTGTAATTTGGGGAAAATTAAATCAGCCAATACACCCTTTCGATAATTACGTCACACATACTTTTTGGTCTTGGAGCGTCGCTCTCATTAGTAAATTACGCAATGTGATTAGCTCACGATTCATGAGAGCGAGGCTCCTGGGCCAAATGACGTAATTACCGAAAGGGTGTTTAAAATCAATATTGCGCTGATCCATGTGCGATTCACCGCGGGAGTCTAGAAATAGCGGGGGTTTTGCGAGAAAAACAAGAGGAAAGGCAAAATCGTGGTGGCACTAAAAAGTGTTTTTTGATATCATAAGACGAAATTTCGTTAAACATTTGTTTTCTGTGCACAATTTTGAAAGAAATATATTTTTTATTAAATAATTTTACATGCATTGTTTAATTGAGTAAAATCCCACCTGTTTTTAATAGAATGAAGGAATTATCAAATATTTTGCATGTTAGTTTCATCAGAATTTGTTATTCTACGCAGGGCATCAGAACTGAAACCAAGTGCTGCCTATATAAACCCTAGGGAAAGTTGAATAACACTAAGGAAAGTTGAATAACCCTAGGGCGTTAATTTGAATTTAACAACATGAAATTTTTCTAAGATTCAAAGCTTCACAATGAATGAGATAAAAAGACCGACTTTTTCTGGCTTTTTTGCTATGTTAAGTTTTTTTTACATAATTTAGTTAGTCATTCGATTGCCTTTTGAACATGCTAAAAAAGTATGCTTAACTAATGTTTTCCACCTAGGGAAAAGATAAAACTTTTCTGTGGCTGTGCTTTGTTTCATGACCGAATATAATATGCTCAATATGACCATAGGCATAGGCTATTTAGATATATGGTCTGGAAACTAAACAGAAGTCATTGTATTATCGGCAGGGGCGTAGCCAAGGGGGGGCAAGGGGGGGCGGTCGCCCCCCCAATCGCAAAAAAACTATTCTCTGAAAAAGGCTAAATCCGTAGAGAAATGGGGGGGGGGGGGCGGCGGGGTACACGTTACATCCTCGAAGCTGAAACGGATTAAGTACGTCTCGACTGAGGAAAACGACGAAATACTGGAAGAATTTGATTTCTAAAATCTCGTTAAAACAGTTGTAGATATGGTTCCAAGAGGAATAGATTTAGTTTAGATTTACATGTATATGCATTATGATAACATGAATATTCTTCTCAGACTTATTCTGTATCATATATAAAAAAGAGTAGAAACTTAGAAATGTCTGGGAAAATTTATGTCTTCGACGTACTTTATAATCTTCGGAATTCTGCAAGATTTCACCCCCAAAATGCTTGAAATCACATTTCAGGGACTCTAAATTTCAAAATTTTCACGGGGGTGCATGCCCCCGGACCTCCATAGATGGTCTCGCGCCTTCGGTGTTCGCTTCGCCCCCCCAAAAATGAAGGTCTGGCTACGCCACTGATTATCGGTCACGGTGATTGAGCTCATTGTATTTTCGTATAATTAAGTAAGTCCAATAGGGATAGCTGAGATGAAACGTGTAACTACGATGAATAATATACAGGGTGAGTAAAAAAAACTGATACCTTCGCGGCTAATTTGAATAACAAAGGTGTCAGGTTTTTTTTACTCACCCTGTACTGTATAATAAAGTTGAGACAAAGGAAATGTGCACGGTGACGTACAGTTCAACATGAAACAAAGGCTCTAAAGTTTGCCGGACTTCCTGACCATCATATATCTTGACAGACTATGAATGACTGCACTGCCTTCGTGTTTTTGAAATCTGACACGACTAAAGACGTAAAGTATATTTAAATTAAGCCAGTTTTCCGTTAGTTTAATTTGTGTATGCATTATAACTTGATTTTTATCTGGGCCAATTTTAGGGCATGTTTTCCACCTAGGGAAAAAGCTATAAGCTATTTGTGTGCTTTGTTCCAATATGGCTGCATTGCCTTCGCGTTTTTGAAATCTGACTCAAAACTTTAACAAAAAATCCGACCGATTCGATTCCTGCCAGCAGAGGGCAGATAGTTGCATTTTTCGCAACTGCTCCTGGTCTAATAAATGAATAACAAATCCTCTCAATTAAATAAACAAGCCGGTTTTCTGTTAGTGTAATTTGGATGCACTATGTCTATAACTTGGTTTTTGTCATTCTCGTACCCAGAGCCCTTCTTACGCGCGGTGCGACGAGGGGCTCTGGCCAAATCCATATTCCGAACTGGCATCCGATTGGCTAGTTCTAACACCGGACATTGTTTTCTTACCATGTTTTTATGGTAAGCACAAGATGGTTTGGAGACTCGATGAAAGTACAATATAACTCATTAACTATGTTAAAAACTCATTAATAATTCATGAAGAAAACACAAAGAAAAATCATAAGCGTACGTGTCGTATCTGTATATGTGATACAGATTCATGTTGATTTACATTGATTTTCTCGGCTTAGACAACGTTTATTTTTAAAATTACTTCGCCAATGAACTCATAAGATGAGTCGTTTTTTAAACATTGTTAAAAAACTCATTAATAATTCATGAAGAAAACACAAAGAAAAATCATAAGCGTGTCGCTCTCTCCTCCGCAGAGGCTTTAGTTTTCTTAGGATTTAATATTACGATGAGATACATTTCACTACACTTTACATCAGTGGCCGGCGGATCGTGGAACATGAGCGTAGCCGCTGGGCGAAGGAGCGCAGGCGGTGATACAGATTCATGTTGATTTACATTGATTTTCTCGGCTTAGACCAGCCTAGACCAGAGGAGGTACGACAAGCAATTAGCGAGTTGTCACGTGAGCTCTCGACCAATGAGATCGCTCTATTTTCCATCGTGCTATCTGCATAATTTGGACAGAAAAATTTGCATTCGACGGAAAATAAATCGAAAAAAAATATTAATATTAAAATTTTCTTGCAAAATTTCAAATTTAGTAGTACTATTGCTAAAGATCTGGTGATATCTGCAAAAATCTCTGAGGTAAACGTTATTTTCAATGTTATTTTGATGTTTGAAGTTAGTCGACTCCCCGCGACGTGTTGACTCGAGTCTAAATATGTTTACAATGTTTAAAATGAAATATCTAGAATTCCCATGGTTCGATTTTTTTCATTTTTGGTAGTCGTCAAGACAAAAGTATAATCTTTAAATCTGCTGGAATGATCCCGGTGATCCCCCGGCAGTTTTCGAGATATTGACCATTGAAGTGACTATTGTCAACTCGACGTTCGCTAAAATGGCGTCTAATACCTTGGAAAGAAAATGCGCCATCAAAGATGATATTTTCAATGAATTTTTGTTAAAGTGTTAAAATATTATTTAGAAGACTTAGGAGTTGTTTTAATATTTTTTTAGAATTTATATCTGTGCGATTTTCACAGTTTTGTTGTCTTTGGCCGACGCGACTGGATCGTGTACGTATTTCAAGACGAGCTGATCTCCTGATACTGGGGTTTTTGTGGCAAATCGAGCTGCGGAATCCTCAGCATGGACAATCCAGGACAAATCAGTGTCATAACAGTCCATTTCAAACCAGCAGAGAGCTTCACTTGTTTTAAAACAATAAACAAGTTTTTATGTATCATATAACAAATTAAGTGGCATGTTATTATATTGTGGGATCTTTTTCTGAGCTGAAGTGGGATCTCTGATCAATTTAATAAATATTATATAAATAGACATCTTCTTGTTTTATTGTTGCATTAATTTTAATCTGAAAAAATACTCACAAAGTAGGTCAAGTGTATGAATTAATTTTTCATAAGTTTATTTACTAAAGTACATTTTTTACAGTTATTTATGTACATACTTAGTCTTATTTGCATGAGTGTACATGACAGATTGTTTTAATTAGATATACCCAGTTATCATTCATAACCTATGATTTGTTTAAAAAATGCTGGAAAAACTAAAAAGTTAGCCAATTGAAATAAATGCACTAATAACTTGCTAAACATACCTATGGTAGTTGCTATTTATTATATAAAAAACATATGTCAACATACACTCATGCTTTTTCCTACTACTCGAGTCTCCACTCACCAGGTGTCTTTATGAAAATTTTTGGATAAAATCCTATTTTAAAAAAGTCAACCCTATACTTGATACACAGAACATAGACATCCAGGACATCTCCTGCAGCAATTAGTGGGTGCAAATACTTGCATAGTTCAGAAGCAATATAAACAACATGTGTCCATACAGTTCCATAGTCTAGATCAATAGGCAATTCCAGCTTTTAATTTATGCATGGAGGGGGTGACGGGAAGTAAGGTATCATATTCCTGATTATGCTGAAAATTTTTAATAAACTGCCTAAACAACCAAAATATTTCAATATTTACAATAGCTATCACTCCATGTTTACATGGCTACCATTTCTATTTTTCAGCATTATCAGCAATATGATACCATCACCCCCTGCACACATAATCTAAAAGCTGGAATTGGCTATTGCACTTGGGTCCCTTGGATTCAATGGTGCTGGCCGTATTCTTACATTGAATTCACTGTTTTATCTTGTTCATGAAGAGCGAGGTATTATGCCTTAATTTTCCAAATGATGTCAGTAGTTTTTCTCATGAGCAGCACCGATGCACTTGAATGGTACAGAGTGGGCGATTTCTTCCTCCCCATCACTTTCGTCTTCATCACTTAACTTGTCATCTCTTTCTGCCCTATCACCTTGATCACCTCTTTCATTATCATAAACATCTTGGACAGGTTCAAGACCAGCCAACCACTCAAGTAAATCTCTTTCTACAAAATCATAACAAGGAAATTATTATGTATCAAAGATACATTGTCATCTCTAAAATTAACAAAAAATATACAAACAGCAATATTTAGATGAAAATTTCAAAAAAAATATTAAATTACAGTTTCCACATTTAAACAACCACCCACAACTAGATGCAAACAGGCATCACACTCAGCAAAAATTTATAAAACCATACAAATAACTGAATAACAATATACCTTCAGACTCATCTGAGAACCAATGTTCATCATCTGAATGTTCATCATCAATACTATTCGCTGTCAATATATGATGCACATCGAAATCCAAAAGCATATGCTGGGGGCTATTAGTAAAACACGGAGCACGGAGCACACGGAGCACGGAGCACACGGAGCACGGAGCACACGGAGTACGGAGCACACGGAGCACGGAGCACACGAAGTACGGAGCAGTAGAAAAACGAAAATCCTTTATAATAAAATACACTGTTTACTATTACAAATTTTTGTTATTATTAACAAAGTTTTTTCGCGTATTACACGTTGGGGAAGTAGGAAAATGGGGCTTTTACTGAAAAACACATATGATGCAAAACCAGGCTGCCAAAAGCCATAGTATTTAAAATGGGATTGTGAAACTCGTTATCTTACATCTATCAAGCTATGTAGTTATATTATATTCCGATGGGCAACACATAAAGAAACACTTACTGTAGAGAACAGCCGATATATTTCGTTACCCCTGCCAAAAATAGCCAAGTATACTCATCTTTCAATGTAGCGGATCGACTGAACATTAAATCTTGTGATGAGAAAAGTGAATTTTCGGTTTATCCTTCGGCTCAGTGACCGGTGGCAGTGAGCTGTACGGCCGGCTAAGTTTAAACCGTTATACAGTACATCAGTCATTACTGCTTTCATTCTTTCAATTCGTTTTGAATATTCGGAATCATTCACAATATTATAGAACTGTATAAGATAGCTGTAGAACTATAAATGCTGTAGAATGAAATAAATAAAGAAAAGTAAGTTTTCAAATCGCGGTATTTGCCGATAAATCGGTAATCGCTACAGAAAAACAGAACAAATTACAGTATTAAAATCACAACAAACCGCGGAAGTGGGACAATTTTTGTATTTTTACTGTAAGACATGTAGAACATGTACGAAATCCATACAGAAGTGTGTGTGTATTCTATACTTTTGAAACAACTAAATCAGACTTCGGAAAATTTGACCGTATTAAAGCTGCTTTTGGGAATTTAGATTTTAGGTCTTCGTTTTACATGTACCCAGACCAGTAAATATTTTTGAGTTTTGAATTTTGTGTATAAATCAACACCAACGCCTCAAAGGCGAAAAGGAGGGCAAGATTGTTAGAATTGCTATTGTAAACATGAGCAGTTTCGAGCATAAACATAATATTGAAACGAGTAATTTTTACACATCTGATTGACTAAATTCAGGAAGCCATTTAAGAGGGCCTCTCAGTGAAATCCACCCACTGGTTTGTGTAATAGTCTTCGAGCTTTGTATTCTTACAAGATAAGTACAACAACAACACGAGGCCCCATGGGGGGTCTCAAACCGGAAGTATATCATTACATCCTCCTTTCCCTAACATTAATATGAAAGTTTATAGTTCCTTGAGTTTCAGTATAGTACTATAGTTTCTTTTAGATATCAATAAGATAAGATGTTTTGTATATATATAATAACAAGTCATTTACAGACTGTCGTCTTGTGTTCAATTTCTTTCTACATATCTAAACGTGTTGGGGGTACTACTATTCTGCCGCTACGCGTTGTGTATTGGTGGCTTTCTTGGGTGCTCTTAGGGAACGGGGTTTCGGGGTTGTCTAGTGTTTTCTCACAGGGTTGTTGATATGCTTGTTCCATTGGATCTTGTGGGCGTTCTCGTATCTGTGTTCGATTTCGTCTGATTTCTCCTCCTCCTGGTTTCGTGATAATGTAAGATCGGGGTACTTCTTGAATTTTCTCTTTTATCTCTGCGGGTTTCCAGGTTTGTGTCCTTGGGTCTTGGATGTTTATGCTTTGACCAGGTTTTAATGGTTGGAGCGGTTTTGTATTTCTGTCATGGTAGTATTTCTGCGTAGCTTGCCGCTGTAATAATCTGCTAGTCACCTCCTCAGTTGTTTTTCCTTTCGGTATTTTCTTTGGCAGGTTGTCTTGGATTGGTCTACCAAATAAGAGCTCAGCTGGGGATGGAAGAGTGCTGTTGATTGGAGTTGCCCGTAAGCATAACAAAGCCATGAGTGGGTCTGTATTGGTTGCTCTTGCTTTTTTCATTGTCTTTTTCGTAGTCTTGACTTGGCTCTCAATAAACCCATTGCTTCTGGGGTAGTGTGGTGAGCTTGTGGTATGTTGGAAATTATATTGCTTTGCGAACTCTTTATATGCTTGTCCTTCAAAATGGGGCCCATTATCGGATCTTACGATTTTGGGTACTCCTTGTTCGCTGAAAATTTCTTTCGTTAAATTCGCGATTGTCCTACTGCTGCTCTTCCCTTTTGGTACCTCTCGCACGAACTGGTATTTTGAGTAGTAGTCAGCGACCAATAGGTATTCCGCTCCGTCTAGGTAAAATAAGTCCGTGCCGATGGTATGCCATGGACCTGGCGGTACCTCTGTCTGGATAAGTGGCTCTTTGGGTTGACTGTTCTGCATTTCTTGACATGTATTGCACGATTTGCACGACTTCTCAATGTCACTGTTCATTCCTCTCCAGTAAACCGATGTTCGTGCTCTTAATTTAGTTTTTTCGGACCCTTGATGACCTGCGTGAAGCTTCGTAAGTATCATGCTCTGCATACTATGGGGGATGATAATACGTTGGCCTTTCATTGCTATACCATCTTCGGTGGTGATCTCATCACGAAAGGTCCAATAGGGTTTGAGGATTTCTGGAACCTGCTTTATGTTCGTTGGCCATCCATTGTAAACCACATCATTTAATTCTTTAAGCTCCGTATCTGTTGCACTTGCCACGCGGATCTCCTGCAGAATCCCACTACTAAATTGTGGACAGATTTCGTGTATTTGGACGTCCATGTCAGAGATGGGCTCTGTTTCCTGGGGCGAAAGTCTTGATAGGGCATCTGCGATTTCCATATCTGCTCCTTGACGGTACTTGATTGTAAGGCTGTACGGCTGTAGGCGCAACAACATCCGTTGCAGGCGGGGTGGGGCTGATGTAAGGTGCTTAAGGTGGATAGATTCAAGGGGTTTATGATCAGATTGGACTGTAAAACTGCGGCCGTAGAGATAAGTGTGGAATTTCTCGCATCCGTATACAACTGCTAAGAGTTCTCTTTCGATGTTTGCGTATCGTGATTCTACGTCAGTTAAAGCTTTACTGGCAAAGGCGACTGGCTTGTCTTCTTGCAAGAGTGTAGCTCCCAGGCCTTTTGTTGATGCGTCAACTTGCAGTACTGTCTCTTTCTCTGGGTCGAAGTATGTTAGTGTAACCTCTTCAGAAATTAAATTCTTGATCCTGTCAAACACATCCTGTTGGCTTGCGTCCCAGGCAAACTTGCTCTCCTTCTTGAGTAGCTGTCGCAGTGAGGCAGTGTGGTGACTGAGATTCGGGATGAATGGTGCCATATAGGTGGCCAGACCCAAGAATGTCTGTAGTTCTTTGCTGTTGGTCGGTGGGGCCATCTGCTTCAGGGCGGACACTTTGTCAGGGTCTGGTTGAATTCCTTCTGGACCGCAGATAAGCCCATAAAACTTTATTTTCTCTTGCTTTATGTGGCATTTGTCAGGGTTTAGTCTCAGACCTGTGTCTTGGCACCGGCTCATCATGCTTCGTAGATTTTGGTCGTGTTCTTCTTCTGTTGTGCCAGAGATAACAATATCATCTGCGATACCCACAACGCCTCTACATCCTTCGAATGTTTGGTCGATCTTTGCTTGGAAGATGTCTTGTGACATGTTCAGCCCAAAGGGCATACGCTTGAAACGGTACCTGCCAAATGGGGAGTTAAAGGTAGCTAAATAGCTTGATTCTTCATCAAGTACCACATTCCAATAGCCACACTTTGCATCGACTATTGAGAAGAACTTTGCTTTGTGTAATTTTGGTAAAATTTCTTCCAAGGTAGGAATGGCGTGATGTTCTCTTAAGATAGCTGTGTTTAGGTCTTTGGGGTCTAGGCATAAACGCAATCGTCCATTCTGTTTCCTCTTGTAGACAAGACTGTTTACCCATCTTGTGGGCTCTCCTTCGTTTATTTTAGTTATGATACCATTTGCAACCATCTCGTCTAGTTCTTTCTTAATGTCATCTTTCAGACTGATTGGAACTCGTCGCGGAGGGTGGATAACAGGTGGGACTGATGGGTCGGTGGTTATGTGGTATTCTCCTTCGAATTTTCCTATGCCATTAAAACAGTTTGGGTATTGATCTATCAAATCTTCTTTGCTCTTTATTGGTTTGGGTATTGGTGGTCGTTCGGGGGTTCTGGTGGTTAGTGGTGGTTGCTCAGGGGTTCTTGTGGTGGGCCATAGTGTGTTGCTGTGTAACACTTGTTTGAGTATGGCACAATTGAATTTCACAAGGTTGAGGTCAATCAACGTTGGTAGGCCAATGATAGCAGGGCCTTGTGTGTCTGTGACATAGAACTGTGCAGCAGATCTTTTGCCTTTGAATTCGCAATCAATGGTGACGGTGCCATGGTGGTGTAACTTGGATCCCCCATATGCTGTGAGGATAGTATTAGAATGTTTTGTAGCTCCTTTCTTGGGGTTGCCCTTCAGATCAATTTCGCAGGGGTACATAGCCCGGTATAATCTTAGGGGGAGTATATTCCCTTGGGCACCAGTATCGACTTTGGCTTTCAGTGATGCCTTTGCGTGTGTTTGTAGGGAAGCCTTGACTGTTGCTTTGGGCTTTGGATTTAGGTGGATGCCCACCTCTGCAAACACTTCGTCTGCCTTCAAATTTTGGTGGTTAACATTAGCTACAGTGATTGATTCAAAAGTTAGAGTTTCAAATTGGGTCATTGAGGGGTCACATTCTACCTTCTCGATAGGGTGTATTTGGCTCCGCCTCCCTTTTGATCGACATACTTGTGCAAAATGGTTGGGCTTGTTGCATAGGTAACAGGTTTGCCCTTTTGCTGGACATTTCTCTGATCTGTAGTGTTTTCTCCCACAGTTCCCACACTGGCTTATTTGCTGGGGGTACTTTTGTTCAAGTGATTGCTGGGGGTACTTTTGGTCAAGTGATTGTCTCGATCTTTGAGATTGACTGCCTTGGTTTTGCTGTCTGACTAAGTGAATGCTTTCTTCCTTGTTTTCAGGAGACATGCTTTTGAGTTGGGCTTGGGTTTTTCATAGGTTCTTGCGATTTGTATAGCTTTTTCTAGCGTGAGTTCTGCCCCTTCCATTATAAGTTTTTCCCTCACTTTGTTTGAATTTGTCCCAAACACAATTCGGTCTCTAACCATTTCATTTTGGTCGTGGAACTCACAATCTTGGGCTAGGAGTTGTAACTCTGTTGTGAATTCCTCTACTGGCTCGGTGGGGCCTTGTATTTTGTTATGAAACTTATATCTGGCAAAGACGGGGTTTGCTTTCGGATTGACATGCTTTTCGAATCGATCATAATATGTTTTTAATTTACCTCTGTTTGTTTCTGAGATATCCGACCATGTGTTGTATATATCCCTGCCTTTTTGCCCTACCCAGATGAGTAGGTAGCTGCATTTCTCCGCTTCGTTTTTTGATCTCAGCGGTCCAGAGAACATTAATTCGACATGTTGTTTAAAACGTCGCCAATTTTCCTTGAGATTTTCGCCGTCCCATTGCATCACAGGAAGTTCAATACCGCTAAGAGCCATGACTGTAGCTTATACGGTCGATATTCAGTAAAAATCGCACTCCTGACACCATGTAATAGTCTTCGAGCTTTGTATTCTTACAAGATAAGTACAACAACAACACGAGGCCCCATGGGGGGGTCTCAAACCGGAAGTATATCATTACAGTTTGGGGAGGGGAAAATAGATTTAGCTCATATTTTGCATATGAACTAGACTTTGGTCAATATTAATCGAGCTTCTTTCAGAACGTTTCAACTTTCTGTTTTATAAGAGTTATAGCCATGTTAAAATTTGACCTTGCGAGAATATTTTCAGACCGGAAATGAAGGGGAATTTTACAAGAATTCATCTGATTTTTTAAAAACGTTGTGATGCGTTTATCCCCTCCAGTTACTGTTCACATGCAAGATTAACACTAATACTCTCGTTTACATGGAGATTGAACAACATTATTTGCTTTAATAATACGATTTTTTAATAGTTTTACGAAACTATGTTTTCAAAATGGCGACGAGAGGCTGAAAATTGCTCATATTTTACTTAAAATAGCTCAAAAGTGGCACCTATCTGAAGTTCAAAAGGCATGTAATTTGAAAGTATACCTACTAAAGTTAAGTAATCAGGAATAAAACTCGTCTGCAAGCAATTTTCTGAAAAGTTATAAATCTCCAAATTGGGTCTATTTTTAGCTGTTTGTTTACATTCGCGTGTTCGCTGATCAGCGACACTAGTAATTGAAGAGTTAAAATAAGCTGATTTATTACCCCTGAGTAAACTTTTTTAGCTTGTTCAAAAGAATATATACAATTTTGTGAAAATATAATTACAATATATACAAGCGATCGTGTACAGAACATTCTTGAATTCGAATTGCTTTACATTATACTTAACTTACACTTGCACTAATTATACACTTTCAATATATATATACAATAGTACAGTTACAACGATTCTGCTGGTGTCTATGACCCTGATATCTTTTAATGTTATTAAATAATATATTGGTAATATAATAAGAACTTAATTGTCAATACATTGACACAATACCATAATCTCCTGATTATGACCTTGACTGCCGCTCCCACGGGGGGAGGTGCATGTCTGAACGACCAATGTGAGTAGAAAACTTACATAACTGTCTCTTTGCGATGTTTAGGTCGTGAAATAGTGCTACAGGTAATATCGGTTTAATGCACTTTGCAGAAACTCCCATGATTTTGATGTCGCTCAATATGATAATCAGAATCCAGTTTAGCCGAAGGGTTGCTATTTTTATGAAAATGCGTGTACTGAATCAAGTCTAGCTCGATTAGACAAATTTGGGTAACGTTTGTTTATACCCAATTCACAACTTTATGTAACACACATGCCTAGCCACTATGGCCTACTTCCTCAGGCAGAAGAATTTGCATCACAGATTACGTCATCAGTTATTTATAGTGATTAGTGTTGGGGTTAGGGTTAGGGTTAGGGAAGGGTTAGGGTAAGGGTTAGATTAAGGATTAGGCTTAGAGATAGGATTGGGTTATATCTGACGCGACAAACAACACAACTAATCGATCACGTGATCAGTTCTCCTCTACCCGAGGAACTAGCCAGATTACAAAAGCATAAAATAGAACAGAGGTAATTGCCGATTAGTCAAAACCGTGTCACGTGCCGGTCCACAAAACCTCATGTTCGGCATCCGGTCCGCAATGAAACATCTATTGACCAGTTAATAATAAAATGGGTGCAATACGCATGTGTGTCAACCGCGCAAAGTTCATTTTTTAAACTAATTTTTATTTACGGCGTTCCATTTATCCAGTTTTGGTTTCAAATTAAGTTCACTCAAATAATCGACTGATGAATTATTCATACTTTAACACTTATATACTATCTATAAGATGCTCTAGTCCACAAAACACACTGTTTCCCTCGATCTCAGTAAATATAAAGTGATAATAAATAAGTTTAATGTTTAGTTACTTTTGTTCTATTCAGTCTATGCTTCTGTAAACTAGAATAATAGTAACTAGGCATGTGAGTTACTCCAAAGCTGTCAATTGGGTAGCAACGATGTAAACAACGTTACCCAAATTTGTCTACTGGCTAAATGTCTGCATTACACTACCCAATTTGCGCAACTTTCTGTATTCCCCGGCTTTCTCCGGCATGCAAAATTCCCCAGGCCAGCAAAAGAACAGTTATTTTCCATGACTCAAGCATGCACCAAGTAAAAATAGGAGCTGCTATCAAAAATAACTGGCAAGCTAGTGTTGCAGTTCAGCATGAGCTCCACCTTTGAATTTACTATATGAGTAAATTCTTAAACACGTCCGAAATTATCATTACGATAAAATTTGAATTTTGAATTTATCATAATAATAAATTCGCGGCACGAACCCCTAACCACTATAATCCCCTAACTCCTAACCAGTAATCCCTAACTCTTAACTTTTTTAACCCCCGTTTTAAATTTTTTAAACTTTTTTAAAAATTTAACTTTTTAAACTTTTTTGCTTTTTAAAACTCTTTTAAAACTTTTTTAAAAACTATATTTTTGAAAATCTCTGCCTCTTACTGCAGTATTTCTGTTATGTAGCGGTTAACAAATTATAGGGAAATACGACGACATAAGTTAAATTTCGAAACTTTTATGTGTTCATATGCAGTGAATCAAACGAAAAATGCATCCTTTGTTACAATTATTTAAAATATTACAAAAATAAAAAACAACTAAATTTTATCGCCATATTTCTCCATAATTCGGCAACCGCTACAATAACGCAAAAGTCAAAACAAAATAGTAAATGACAACAGACTACAAAAGCGGAAGTGGGAAGGTTGTAGTATTTTGACTGCAATTATGTACAAAAATATGTTGCATCCATGCTGCACGCAAGAATTAATGTCCGACCTTTCCGGCAAAATTTCCATTTACAGGGACAGAAATAGATTACGAGACGAGTTGAATAAAAAAGTTAAAGAACCGAACACTTTTTATATACAGCCAGAGAGGCAGAGATACTGACAGCTTTGAAATTTGCTACAACCATAGCCTGCATGGCAGGCGGTACGTAGGAAATACCGCCTGCCGCAAAACTGGGTGTAAATGAACTACCGCCCCTGAAGCATCAACGCTATTTATAGATGCATTAATTAAGTAAATATTCAAAATTAGCCACTCCCAAGCTGCTCCCAAGTCCCAACTGCCCCAATCTCGTACCCAGAGTATGCCCGTTCGCAGGTTAGGTGCTGGGCATGACTCTGGAGAAACGGAATACCGGATATCCAATTTTGGATATCCGGTTAGTTGTGCGCATGCTCACGCTCAAACCGCAACACTGAATTCGCGCGGGCGTCATTAGTTGCAATTATAAATAAAATCGTAGAATTCAGTCGAAAATTTGATACTTTTTACATTGAAATCAATTGAAAAAGATTCATTTTCTTGTGCTAAAAGTTACAGAGTAAATATATATGCGGTGTATATAAACCAATCATTTTTATGGATTTTATACGGTCAAGAAATGGTATCGAGAGACTTCGCAAGAAGGCCACTGACAGAGGTTTTATACAGGATCTAGATTATTACAAACTATTAGATGTTTTTATAATATTAAAATATGTAGAATGCTTTATGGGCAATTGTGGACCTGTTAGCCTATTTTGTTTATTACAATCACATAGTGATACTTTAATTGGTGCATTGTATTGATATTTAAAATAAGCATGAAAATACTTCCCTCTGTTAATACTCTAGGTCTCTAGCTATATCATTCCTTTGTCCTTTGATTTAACATTGTGCCAGTGCCGTAGCCAGAACGATAATTGGGGGGGGGGGCACATATTCATATATTCGTGTTCTGCTTTATTAATTTCTTTTGAAATCAATTGTTTTTATGGTATGTGAACACGAATATATGAATATGTGCCCCCCCCCAATTATCGTTCTGGCTACGGCACTGCATTGTACATTGCATTACATTCATACAAACAGTTCCATGGTTATATCTATTTAATTTATTTATTAATTGAGTCATAAAAAATTATGTTGACAATTAATTATGCTTGAAAATAACTTAATTAAATGGAATTATGACATAGTGTTTGAACTTTGAAATGTTTTTGCTGATATAAATATTATCATTTATCATAACTATTGGGTTTAACCATAGATATAGGAGACCTATCTATGGGTTTAACAATTAACACAGACTGATGTCATCAGGTTGGGTGCCTGTCTGAAAGGTGGCAGGCAAGGCAGGGTGTTGCTAAATTGCCTATCCGAATACTGGGGGCACTGATTGGGAAATCTGCCATTATTGGGGTTATGGGGTAAGCTACATTACCCTGACCTCCTGACATTGCTTCATATCCCTGGGAGATAAATCATAACTTACATGTGCTGATGTATGCCTGCAACCGGTATATGGCCAAGTCAAGGTAACTAGCTACTATTCCCATTAAATATGTACTGTATGTTAACTATATAATGTTGCAGGCGGAATGTAAGATACATGTGGGATGACCTGCTGCCACTATGGCATTGTCGTAGCCAGTGGTCTAGTAGGGGAGGGGTTCTGGGGGACTTAGGCCACCCCCCTCCACCAGTTTAGGACAATTTTGGAGAAAAGGGACAAAACTACCTGGGGGTGTGTGTGGAGGGGTGACACCCCCTGTCTCTATCTCATCGGGTATACCCATACAATTTAGTCGGGCAAATTTTGAAAATATTTGAGTGTCTCAGATTGAAAAGTAATAGTGGTAGGAAAAAGTGGTAGTGAAAAATGCTCCCCGCTCACCAACAATTTTGGGAAAAGAAATATTAATTAGCGATTGATCAAATGTTCGTCCCTCAGGAATGACTTTGGAAACAACCCTTTTGGTCAGGCAAAACAAGTTAACCTCACCCCCCCCCTCCCCCAGCCATAATACAGAAGTTTTGCCCCTGTTGGAGAGCCCCCTTGTTAACATTCCAGGACTACACCACTAGTCGTAGCCATACTGACATTGTTAGCATATATAATTTCAGCACATCAAATTGTATGCTCTTACTGCAGTAGCAGATACTTTTGGTGGGAAGGCATTCGGTTGCCACAACATGAACACCTTATGGTGCTCTAAATCTCAGTCCTTTAAATTTTACCTCAAAATTCTGGCAATTTATAGCTTATTTTATTCCCAACCTATGCTTTCATGGATGCTGTATCATCCAAAGGCTTTCAGAAATGGGAGAGTGGTTTGCACCCTACACTGCTGTCCTGTTTATTTTCTGTTAAGCCCCAAGCTGGCCAAGCAGCTTATTTATTTCAGGCATGGAGTCTAGAAACTATAGCTTGTAATCTCAATTTGAGAGGTGTGGAGGGCTTAAATTAACAGTAGGTTTGTTATAAAATTCGAGATAAAATTATTACTTTCATCGAATATTCCACTACTATAATATGGCCTTGATGTATTTGTAACAGATCCATAGCTCACATAATTTAATACTTTCATATATTTATAAAGTTACAAGAATATTATGGTATACTCAAAAGTAGAGTATTATATCCACACAAAAATTCAATGCTGGCTATTTCCAAACGGCAAACACAGGTCCAGAACAAGCCAAAATCCCAACACTGGCGATCACTAGCGCAATTGAATTGAAGTAAATATTTTGTTACATCATATCGGTAATTTATATATAAACAAACAAAAAGTATTTGCCATAATACAAGATACAAAAGTCTACAGATCGTACGTATAAATCCTCAATCAGATTAAATGTAACAATTAACTTAACTAACGTCGTATTCGTGAATTTCCACGTGTAATTCCCGCACTTGAACACCAATTTCCGGTATCGGTGTTATTGATCTCACGCCAGCCAATGAAATTGATAATTTTATCCCGTTTCTCCAGAGTCATGCCCAGCAACTAACCTGCGAACGGGCATACTCTGGGTACGAGATTGATATCGTACATTAAACGTTGTACTATATTTACTGTATAAACTGCTGACAATTTCGTCGTCGATATGGCTTCCACTATTGGCACACTCGTGATTTCGAAGAAATTAATAAATACATGCTCATTTATCATTTATTTAGACCACAGTTAGTAAAATTTTAGACGTATTCGGTATTCCAAATCCCAATCTATCTGACCGTATTTTAGTAATAGCTTCAAATATTCAGAACATTGCTCTTTCAGTCGCACATAGTACAAGTATTACTGTACATTCAATGCCAATGGTAGTATTTTATTCGGCTTTATATTTGTATGTGTATTGATATCTATTTAATATTTGAAGAATTCTATATTTTTCCGAGTAATATATTGTGCGGCCCGCTAATGCTTTGTATTATTGTTCATATATGGGTAGGGATAAAACGCTGAAACGGAAACTGAAAGCGGAAACTGAAAGCGGAAACTGAAATGGGGGTAAAACACTGAAATGGGGGTAAAACGCTGAAATGGGGGTAAAACGCTGAAATGGGGGTAAAACGCTGAAATGGGGGTAAAACGCTGAAATGGGGGTAAAACGCTGACATGGGGGTAAAACGCTGAAATGGGGGTAAAACGCTGAAATGGGGGTAAAACGCTGAAATGGGGGTAAAACGCTGAAATGGGGGTAAAACGCTGAAATGGAGGTAAAACGCTGAAATGGGGATAAAACGCTGAAATGGGGATAAAACGCTGAAATGGGGGTAAAACGCTGAAATGGGGGTAAAACACTGAAATGGGAGTAAAACACTGAAATGGGGGTAAAACGCTGAAATGGGGAAATTTAATCGAATTCGTTGTTTGCTAGACCATTGCGAACGGCAATTGCTAGATAGTATACTTCAAAATAAGGTTTCCGTTTTTATATCAATTTTTAAAATAAGTTGGGGTTAGGTTAGGGTTTAGGTTAGGTTTTAGGTTAGGGTTAGGTTAGGGTTACTGGGTAAGGGTTAGTATTAGGGTTAGGGTTTAGTTTTATGTTAGGATAGTTTTTTCTACGTTATAAAAACGCAAACCTTATTTTGAAGTATACTATCTAGCAATTGCCGTTCGCAATGGTCTAGCAAACAACGAATTCGATTAAATTTCCCCATTTCAGCGTTTTATCCCCATTTCAGCGTTTTATCCCCATTTCAGCGTTTTATCCCCATTTCAGCGTTTTACCCCCATTTCAGTGTTCTGATCCTCATTTCAGTGTTTTACCCCCATTTCAGCGTTTTACCCCCATTTCAGCGTTTTACTCCCATTTCAGCGTTTTACCCCCATTTCAGCGTTTTACCCCCATTTCAGCGTTTTATCCCCATTTCAGCGTTTTACCCCCATTTCAGCGTTTTACTCCCATTTCAGCGTTTTACCCCCATTTCAGCGTTTTATCCCCATTTCAGCGTTTTACCCCCATTTCAGCGTTTTACTCCCATTTCAGCGTTTTACCCCCATTTCAGCGTTTTACTCCCATTTCAGCGTTTTACCCCCACATCAGCGTTTTACCCCCATTTCAGCGTTTTACACCCATTTCAGCGTTTTATCCTCATTTCAGCGTTTTATCCCTTTTCAGTTTCCGCTTTCAGTTTCCGCTTTCAGTTTCCGTTTCAGCGTTTTATCCCTACCCGGTGTTCTAAGAACGACTTTCCTCGACGGCGTCTGTTTTAATAATTTGCCCATTGTCTTGACTTATTCAAGACCAGATTGTTTAGGCAGAAAGCCTTGGGTTGACAGGGAAGTATTTGGGAGAAATGTTCGGAGGCATTTGACAATCAACTGCTTTATACTAGCTGATTCACTGCCTGTGTCTCAACGAACGTCTCGCTGGGCTGTTCAACGTTTGAAACCGCAAGTGATGCAAACGCGGTTCGATAAATTGTCAGCTTGAACTAGATTTATTTTACTCTCTCTGCAAAGATCAGCAAGGCATACGTCGAAGTTTTCCCTTGTACTTCTTTGGAAAAGGTTTATTACTGTATTATAGCTGACGAAGACAAAGTATCGGTATATTACATGTAAACTTTTATCAAATCCCGTTGGAAGTACAGTTAATATTGCTAACCTTCGCTCATCCTTCAACGTTAATTTAAATTGAAAGGTTTCTCAAATACATTCAGTTACTTCTTCGAAGAGATAAACAAAGTCATGGTTTTATACGCCACTGATTGAATGCCAGCTTTAAAATTACATTGCGAAATGTCGTACGAGTAAAATATTTGCACGATATTAACTCATGGGGCACTTCTGACCAATGGGAATTTTGCGTACGCTCCGTACGCATAAATCGACTTTTTACTAATAAAGGTCGCAGGCCGTACCTCCCATGCAGCCTCTGCCTGACAACGGCCTGCGAGCAGGCTATATTTCAGCCATACCCGAGAACCGCAGAATCGACCCGAGAAACGCGCATTATATGGCAGAGTCTTGATTACATTTTGTCAACCATCGATCTCACCCCCCCCCGTCGCGCACCACTAAATATCCTTTACTATCCCTACAAATCCTAAATAATTCAGACTCTGCGGAGGAGAGTGGGGTAGGAATATGAATATTCATAGTAAGAATATGAATATTTGAAATAGAATTGGAATGAATATTTTCTTACACCCCAGGTATTTCACGAATATTGAAGGTTGCAGGTGTCCAGGGATCCTGGGGGGAACTTGGTCCCACAAAATTTTTGCGCAAGGAGGTTAGCCCCCCTAGCCTCTCTTTTTTCAACACTGTGAGCTCTTTTCTATCTATAAGTAGCTCCGTCAACTCTTGAGTTTAATTATGCTTTATTTGCTGGCTATTATAGCGCGTTGAGCTCTTCAGCAAATCATTCGAACTAACAAAAAACCGAACATGAAACAAATTTTTTCAATATTTTTGCTGTAAACGTTTTCCAATTTTGCGACAGAAAGTGCAGGAAATGGTATAAGATCATCAAACCTTTAACACAACTGATGCATGATTTCAATGGTTCGTCGGGTGAACCGAACTTTTATTTTAAAACAGCCATAAGATTGATTCTACTGGACCAATTTTAATAGTCTTGGTGTCAAAATTCATCTCATGGATTAGACTTTTCGTTGCCCGCTAATAAATTGCTATTGCAATTTTGTCGGGACACCCTTAGTAATGAGAATAAACTTACCATTTTGCTCCGTAGTTCACGAGCTAACAAGGTTGACCAATGTCGCTGATAAATCCAATGATAAAATCTCACTGAAACTATTGAGTCCAGCGTTGACCGTACAGTTGAATATAAACCTTTGTGGAGAACTTCTGCACATCAGAAAAGATTTGAATTGAGTGGCCGTCGAAAAATTTTCCGCAAAGGTTTATATTCAACGCCGCGGTCACTACTGACCCCCACATGGTACAAAGTAGCAAATGAATTGCACTTCTCACATCATGTGAAGCATACGGCAGCATGAGAGAAAACTTTTTCAACAGCCTACAAAATGTTCTGCCAAAGAGAACAAAATTTATCAGAATAATAAAATCAAACGAAAATGAAAGGATTTTATTATCAAAGTTTGTTATACTCTTGTTTTACCGAAAGACATAAACGCCTTGAAAGCAGGAATGTCGATGATTAACTAATTTGCATAAGCGTACGGGAGGGGAAAATTAGGGGGGAGGGGCAGAAAGAAATCTACCTGACTTTTTCCCATTGTGTCAGACTTACCAAAAACAATTTTCCGTGTAAACTTTCCAAAATTGTTGTCGACAGGGGGGGGTCGGCATCTGTTACAATTTCTCATAACTTTTGTATATTTCTTGCATTTTCAACTATTATAGCGCATATTTTTTCTTTTTAAAGTTATTTGCCTCATCTTTTTGCCTTACTTAGGTTTATAATTTGCTCAACTTCATTTTGACTGGAGGGCGGCTGCCCCTGCCCGGTAAGCCTATGCTAATATCAGTCTATTTCCACACTATTTAATTTAGTTTTATATTTTTTGTGAATAGCACGTTGTAGTTATAGTCGATAGTTGATAGCACATATGTAAAGCCTTAGCAATCTCTGTACGTAAGGTCATGCCCATAAAGCAAATAAATACAATATAAATACAGATCTGTTTTGGACTGGGCTGCAAAGCCTCTAATAGCATTTAATAACTGTCCTGAAGAAATGTCCCACCAAAATGAATTAAATTTTAACAGTTATATAGTCTTTGCGGGGTGGTTAACTCAATCTTTCAAAAAAACTAATTGCTATTTTTGTCCGACAAAATGTCCGACCAATTTACCATTTGATCGGAAAACTGTATTTGCATGGTCGGAAAATGTCCGATGTCCGAGCATTATTTCAAGTTTAGGGCTGTGCCATGCACTCTTTTGTCCAAAAGTGAATCCAAAACCGGGTCACATCAATGGACCATTCCCCAATTAACCAAAATCTCAACAAGTCTCGAAAAAATTCCATCATAGCATGAAAGAGCATCACGAAATTAGTAATATTCCAAAGTTTCGTTGCGAAATGTTGTAAAATGTGGATAATATAGCCTTGCGAAATTTGAAATTTTCAGTCATTTTAGATTACAAACGGGAAATGGTTACCACGTTTCCAAAATTTTCATCTTAACTAGCTTAAACAAAAATTTCATCGCAGCTTGAAAGAGCATCACAAAATTAATAATATGCCAAAGTTTCGTTGCAAAATGTTGTAAAATGCGGATAATATAGCCTTGCGAAGTTTGCAATTTTCAGTCATTTTGCATTACGCACAGAAGTGGTAACTGTTTCCCGTTTGTAATCTAAAATGACTGAAAATTGCAATCTTCGCAATGCTATATTATCCGCATTTTACAACTTTTTGCAACGAAACATTGGAATATTACTAATGTTGTGATGCTCTTTCAAGCTGTGATGAAAGTTTTGTCTAGACTTGTTGAGTTCAAAATTTTGGTTAATTGGGGAATGGTCCGTTATCTTCCTTGAACTCGAATATCTTCGCATAAACTCGAAATTGAACGTCTCAAAATCTACCACAAAAAATATTTGCAAGCCAATGTTTGAGTCAAACGTAAATGAGAGTGCATACAGACTTTATTGTTTACTGCTTCCCTTAATGAATTAGCTAAAATTGAAGACATTCCCGCAACTCGGAATGTGAACGCTTCTTGAAACGTTTCTCAACAAAATTAACCATAATTGTGCAGCTTTCGGCAGCATACTATTCTCGACACTGCTTGGCTTTCTCAAGAGTTCACTCGTCCCCAGTCTTTTGTGTGGTCTATATATTCTTGCAAATCTCGGTTTCGTCGCTTCGGATGTTTTGCGCTAATTCCAATTACTGAGCGTAATAAACGGATATCCACATCAATTAGCAAATTAACAATGTATATACTGCATCACACAGCAGCCATTTTGTTTGCCTTAACTTAGCAAATGCCGGCACACAGAACTCAGAAGCCTTTCATTTTAACTTGACAAATGCTGTGGTGTTTCATTTTAACTTAACAAAGCAGCGGTTTCATTGTTACTTACTGAAGTAATGCCATCACACAGCGGCCATTTCATTTTGACTTAGCTGAACTGTTGCCGTCCCATACACCCTTTTCATAAATGGCTGCCGATTAAAAATTCTTTTATGTGCATATAAATTGGCCCAACTAGCCTCGTTTCTGGGTAGAAATTCCTTTGAAATATTAACATGAGTACGAGGCTAGTTGGGCCAATTTATATGCATATAAAAAGAATTTTTAATCGGCAGCCATTTATGAAAAGGGTGTATGATAGCCATTTATCCCTTTGACTTAACCGGGATTTCTGAGGGAGGCACTTTTTTGTGGGATAGTGTAGTCTAGTTATAGCCCTCGACATCGCGCATGTCAAATTGAGATCGTGAGGTAGTTAATGACGTCACATAATTAAGACACGCAAGCAATTAGAACAAATTAAAACCAATTACAGCGCAAGAAACAGTTCCCAAATTTATGGGTAACTCAAGTCATCCAAATTGCTGCACGAAATGGAATCTGGGTAAGCATAGTTTGAACTTGCTTCGTATGTAATTACGATTATCAATCATGAATGCAAGTCATTCACTAAGTAGACGAAATTAATTTTAAAACTAAGTAAACACACACGATATTATTTCATTTGTTTTAAATTCTTATCCAAACACTTTAATTTTTCATTTCATCTTAAGTAACCAATCAATTATTTTTGTTAATACCCTCTCTTGGGTACAACGAAAAGAATCAACATCCAATGAAACGTAACTACTTGATAAGTGAAAAATAAATGAGTAAAGTCATAATATCCATTTAGGGAAAAGCCGAAATTTTTGAGACGGCATTTTAGCCTTTAAATATTTCAGAACCCAGCAAGTATACAAACAAATGTGAAATGTCAATATTTACTTTTAACTTTTTGACAGTTTAGTTGATTAATAACCACTATTTTGTACTGAGGAAACGCAGTATGTCGTCTTTTTCGCGCTTTCTAAAAGAGTTGCCATTCTTACCGAAATATTTCAGAGCCAAGCGAGAGTCTGAGATCCGCAGTTCAACTGATGCTGACCAGACTGGGATTACAATCAATGTCTATGAACTGGAACTTAACGATGACAGCACCGAACAATCACGAGATACTGATAGTGATCAAGCTACAACAATGTGTCCTACACCACGACCTGATAATATTAGTGAACGTATGTTATCGTCTGCTACTATCTCAAGGTTTGGGCTGACGTCAGCGCAACCGTTACGTTATGGCAACGTTGTTGTATTCTGTAGAAAATGCAGAAATGAAGTCTCTGTTCGATATTTGATTCAACATCGAAGACGGCATGAAGCGTTGGATATTCTGAAATATTCGCCAGGTATTTGCTTAGATTTCTGATTGTAGAGACCGTTTCCCGCCGACAACTTCCCGAAGACATTTTATTCTATAGTAAAGAAAGTGTTTGTAAATCTAGATCGATCCGTTATGAACAAAACAGTTGTTCAACTTCGTGTCTTCGATCCGCTATGTGCAAAATCTTAAATTTAATAACAAGCCGTTTTCACTTTGTTCAGGCTCTAAAGTAAACACATTTAAATATTCGTTGGGGATAATGGCTTAGGTACACTCGTGTAAGTACAGTTGTGGTTGGTTCTTTCAACTTGTCTGCTCTGTTTAGAAGATTCTGAAGGGTATTCCGATTTTCCTCGCTTACCCAACACTATAACCCATGTGCTTATGATCAGACATGGATTATTTTGATGGCAGCCAGAAGCACCTGAATAAGCCTTCGGCACAATCATGTATGAGTGTCTTAGGCAGCTCGATTATCACTTAGTCTGCCTACTTTAAGTTGCAGAGACGAACCGAAGAAATCGTATTAAGATCCAAACTAACGAATATTTAAATCTTTATCCAGAACGAAAGTGGTTTATACGGCATTTTGCATAATCATTTCGAAAACCCAAATGAAGCTATGCTGTTATTAGAATCCATGACAAAAACCCTCCAACAAAAACCCCACAGACACGAAAAAATCCCAAATTACTGAATTCGAACAGAAACCCGGTGTAATTTGTGTTTGCTAGTCCTAGATTCAAGAGCAAAGTTCAAATTTGCCATGTATCAGTTATAGGCATAGGTCATTTTGTTCATTAATTTTTAAGTTTGTTTATCAGAGGAAACAATATAATTTGTACATACATACATGCATACATACATACATAAACTTTATTTAAACACGGAACTAAGAACCATCAGTACAAAGAAACTAGTGTTATTTACAAGTTATTAGACAGTATAAAAATACAGTGAATGAAGAAGGAGAGAAGCGATAAATGGGAAGAGTATATACTGCCTGGTTGTATAGAAAAAGTGGAAATACTTTTAAAATAAATATGAGCAAAGAAAAGTATTATATATATAAAGTTAGTGTTCTTGTGACTAACAAATTCGAATGTTGTCCCCTACGTCACGCAGCATTTGCTCCGACGTCTTGTGTCCATCTCTGAAATCGACGCACAGGTTTCTTTAATCGTTCCTGTAGTTCCTTCGTTTCCAACAGAAACTGTGAGTAAATCATACTATAAAAAATCGTTTGAACTCAGTCATTTGGTTTTGCTGGCGGAGATTTTGTCGTCGGGAACTTTGTTGGCGGAGATTTTGTCGGGATTTTATTGGCGGGGTTTTTGTCATGCGGGCGTTTTGTCGGTAACTCACTGTCATCGTCATGCAATTATAGAAACAGCTATACAAATTCTTAATTTTTAAAATAGAATTTGACTTTTTTGGATGCAATTTTAAAGGTGATATCCACTCCGTTCTGCGCATCAGTTCTGCTCATAACAAAGGGGGACCCCCACATATAAACATTGCCCAAATTTTGCATCTTTCGAACTTTTTTCAATTGAAACGTACAGTTTATGTTCATTTACAAGTGTAGCGAACCAGAAAAGTGTTAGATATTCAGTTAGTATATCATATTTATTAGGGATGAGCCGATAAGGAAAATTGCCGATTACTGGGGCCGATTATGTATAAGCCGATTATTGTAACTAATCGGCCGATTAATCGGTATCAACCGATTATTTTCAAAAGCAAGCGAAAAATCACAAGATGACCAACAATGAAGTTGTAAATGCGGTTTTATTGTTTACAATACACACTTTGTACAATTTAAAACAGCTTCAGTCTCTCATGTCAATAGTCAAAGTTTAGTTTTGGCAGATTATGATGTAAAAACAAGGCACTGTCAGCTATGCGGAGCTAGTCTGCTGCCTTTTTTTAGTGGAAATGTTCCCAGCTTCACTTCGCTTGAGACAAAAGACACAGGTTTTGCAACAAAATGTGAAAATCTATTCGCTTGTATTCAGTATTTTAGCATGTGATCGGCAGTTGCAGAAAAAGTCTTATGGCCGATTATCAGGCAATAATCGGCCGATTACCGATTATTTAAAAAACGGCCGATTAATCGGCTTTGCCGATTATTTACCGATTAATCGGTTCATCCCTAATATTTATACAGATTTTACAAATATAGCAGTTCAAAACGTAAACAAAGTTCGCGCCTGTGCACAGGAGTGAACATCATCTTTAATCACAAACGTACAAAGATTCTGTTTTTGTTAACTTTAGACTTTCCACCGAAGACAATGCGAGGTCTACTTCGCAGGAGAAATAAAACAGTGACTGATCTGGTTGAGAGAAGAGATTTTGACCAGGCGGACGTTTTCTATTTTACACAAAAGATAAATATCGCGTTTGAAATTTTGAAATGTGAAGTGGAAAGACGGGAAGAACATGTGATCAACACTTTGCGTTGGAGAGGTGAGAAACTCACTAAAGCCTCGGTCAAACGAGGATGGGAGGTGATTAGAGTTGCAACTGTCGCTCGCGTTGGACTGCCATTCATGCAATCTCTTTAACTGTTATAAACTTTGATCTCGTTCAAATTGATGAGAGTTTTTGTCACGCTCGCGATATTATCAAGTCAACTCTAATGCAACTCTTGTTTTCGTTCGATCGGGGCATGCTAGCGCTGTTCTCATGCGCAAACTGTCGACACTACAATCGCCTCCAACATTACCTGCTATCTTGGCCAAAAATCGTAGAACGATGGACGTTTTCTCCTGATACAAGCTTTCATCCGCCCTCCCCCCCCAGTTTAACATCTTACTTTGTTGTGTGATATAAAGTTTGTAATAATTTGCATATAACCATGATCCCACTGATGATCTAAAACCTAAAGTGTCGCAACAACTTTTGAACATGATTTGAGTAGTATTTCTGTGTTTTATTTTGTTTTCTTCTGATTTCGATTTTAGAAAAAGACATTAGAACAGAAGGAAAGACATTCAACTCTGGTCTACTGCTTGGTATCAGTAAATATCGAACACCTGGGCGTGGTTTGTCTGCGACAAAGACTGTTCATATCGATAATTTCCTTGAAAACCGGGGATTGTTTTTTGGTATATACCAAGGATACAATGGTAGTTATGTTGCTAATCTGTGTGCACGTGAGCTTCACAAGGAAGTTAAGGAGCATCTACATCATTTCTCAGATATTGGTGAGAATCCCGAGATTATCAAGTCAGCTTTTCAAGAAGCATATCGGAAGATTGATAAAATTCAACTGATCGGAGAAGGCGAACATCCCTGGAAACGATGGAGCGGTTGCTCAGCAGTGACGTGTCTACTTGTCAATGAGATACTTTATGTTGCAAACGTGGGAAATGTGAAAGGATTTCTGATCCGAGAAAACAACACAATACGTGGCATTACATCATCACACGATCTGTACAACCGTAAAGAACGATTGCGCGTGCGCAGGAATTGTGGAGTCATCGTCAAGACAGAAAGATGCGCGCTTGTGAACGGAGTCCTGGACACCACACGAGGTCTGGGTAACCAAGGAGACTGGAGACTAAAAATATGCGTGATTAACAAACCGAAATTCCGTGTTGTAAATTTGAAGATAACGGACAAAATGGTGGTACTCGCTTCTGAGGGAGTTTGGAAAATTTTTAGTTACGATGATGTCTTGTTTCTGTTAAATAAATTCCTTAGAGATGCTTCATGTAAACGTCAATACTCGGAGGAATGTTTGTTGAGGGCGAAAACTCCAGAAGGTCTGGGTTTTCTGGGTATACCAAGTGTCCATCTTGATTCTGAATATCGGGCTTACCTTAGAAAACAAAATGTGAATCCTATCGACTCACGCGTACCGCAGTTTGTGAAGTGGAACCCGGATAACCCAACCATTGTGATCAGGCGCGCAACAATCGTAGAAGAAGAGCCTGTCTTGGAGGAAGATGAGACAGCGAACATATCTAAGAAATGTTATTTCACAGAATCCGAACAAGACGATGACGATTTACAAGAATTATCTAAACTCCTTAATCATTACAATACAGACTCGTCTTATACGAGACGTGAGATCGCGCGCTTACTTAGCAAACGTTTGCTCAAGAGTGTTTTGATTGCGGGTGCAGAAACTGATAATGTCGCAGTTGTTTTGCTTCTGAAAGGTTTTGATCTTGAAGAGTGTAAATTTAAAAATATATAGGTGTGTTTCACGAAGTAGAGCATTTCGTTAGTGGTTAAAAGACCACCCTTAGTTATCGTAATGTTAATTATATTTAATTTATTGACCTTAATTGCTCAGATGCACGATAGTGTGATAGCACACACATGGATGCATTTGACGCTGGTTTTCATTAGTCGGCCGACAATGTCGCCGACGACTCCTGAATAGTGTTTTTATTTCTTTTATTGTCGCGATTACCGCTGACTGTTGCAACAAAAATTTATTTATTGCGACAGTCGCGGATGAATTCGGCGAAGAATCGACAGTGGCCGATTTCTGCGACAATCGCGAATAAATTACGGTGGGCAGTTTTCGTCCATCCTAAGCCGCCTGCTGGCTCGCATGCCCGGGATGAGTATTGTTGCTTTATTGGCTTATACCAATATAATTTGTAAATGGAATTTTCCTGGCGGATTTCGATCTTAAAGGTCTCTGTTATCGTTTCTGTTAGTTACAACTTTGAAACTTCCCGCGAAAGTATGATTTCAGGTTCGTTCTGTTATATAGCTAAGCCTGGGTGCTTTGTTTCGGCGATGGCGCCCATCGGCCTGAAAGTCGCTTGTAAACACGGGGTGAAATTCTTCTACGAGAAAGCGATCAGGTGGCATGGTAGTTTTAATTAAACAATTTCTCAATTTGAGATTTTTTTATGATTTTATGATGTAATTTTTAAAGCACGATAAGAGTTTCAAAGAAGCACATCCTATCAGGCGGTATCGTTATTTAAAAATGACTGCATGCATGCGTTTTAATCATGTCTCGCAACATGTGCATTTGAGGTTTCTGGAACTAAACTAATTTCAGAAATAACGAATTGTTTTTTCTTGGAAATTTACGTACTTGCCATCAGATATAAGACTATCATGTTTACCCCGGCTCTATAGCAAAGCAATCTTGCTGTAAGTTTCGAAATATCAGTTTCTATATACTGCAGATTTTAACTCGCCTCAAAATTGCGGAGAACTGGCCAAAATTAATTCATAATAAAAGTTAACCAGCATTCAATGGCCCCCGTTAGTAATACCACAGGTAATACTATGCCTGGTTTCCACTTGTTCTCTAGCTGTCGCTACTACATCTTCATCGGGTTTGGACTGGATGAAAACGTCAGTATCGACTGCATGGTAACCACATAAATAATAGATATAGAATGCGCACTTGTAACAAATCATGTCGCCACTTTTTCCTTAGAAAATCGTCATTCTGAATTTGACCAGGGGTGGTCAGGAGTACAATCACTTGCAATTCTATATTTGTTTCTTTCACATCGATAGACAGATAAAAAGGAAAAGATTAATTGTTGATTTACCTTCATCATTAATATGATCATCCATCGCAATAAAATCATCCATCGCAAAATTGGTTACATTTTATAAAAATATATAGGCTCGGTATTATAATTTATAAAATAAAGGCTCGCAAATGAAAGGCTCGGGCTCCCACATTAGCAATCCCATTTTGTTGAGTTGGCCCCTGGGAAATGAGTGCAAACGCTCTACAGTATAGGGTATTTGGAAACTAACAACGGCAACGCACTCTAAGACAAGATAACTACAGGGTGTCCAAAAAAAACGGCAAACTATTGAAAAAACGTTAGATTGGTTAGAATTTGAATGCCCTAGCACTAAGCTGAACGCAAATATGCGTAAAATATTGAAAAGGGTGCATATATTATAAATATTGACTGTTAACAAATTAAAATATCTTTGTAAAGCGCACGATTTTCTGCTTTGGGGAATTTAAAGCAGCTTCTTAAACAGTTTCTTTATGCATAAAATTTACTTATGTCAAGCTTTTATGCACTTGTGTGTTCAGCAGAGTGCTCAGGCATTCAAATTCTAACAATACGTTATTTCAATAGTTTGCAGTTTTTTTGGGACACCCCTGTATAAATTGCATTCCCTTGACAATGGTATAATTCATGGCACGCCGCGTATAGTTATTCAAACTACGTTATTTACAACATTTTCACCGCTTATAACTAGTCGTATGAGGTGTTTTATGTCAATTCACTGACTATAGGCAAATAAGGCCACTGATAAAGTTTAGTAATTATACTTTGGCTCGAATACGAAAATTAAGTAATTTTATATGTCTTTGTGAGTTGCCAAATTCACTAGTGTCCAGAGAACATGTTTGGATTAGCTGCCAAACAATAGTAATTATAAATTTTAGATTAATACACCCACCTCATTTTGTTCAACATGCAAATTACTGCCTCATGCATAGTGGATATGTTCATGTAAGCCGCCAGACAGTTTAGAGTTGCATGAGCCATGCAAGCTTTGGGGTGGAATATTCCAAGTATCTGAAAGAGAAATTTGAACAGCGAGGAAGAAATGTAAAACACCAAAATGAGTGGATTTTAACAGCACAGGACTTCAAACGAAGTGCAATGGTATGTGAGTAAGATATATATAGTTCATTCCTTCAGTTCGGACCGCCTTTTCAGACAGCTTTAAGCTCCGGTCAAACGAGGATGAGAGCGTTGGCAAGCGAGTCAAACGAGAACACGAGTTGCATGAGAGTTAATGAGACTTGGCTGGATATTTCAAGTTAAACTAGCAAAAACGCTCGTCAACTCAAATCAAAATTTGAACCAGCTCAAAGTTGATGAGAGTCGATGAGAGTTGGCGGGCAAATATATACGAGCGAGCTTTTGAAACTCTCGTCAGTATTTATCAATATCGAGTACTGTAAAGTACTGCACAGTGTTGTACCTTTCCTAAATATGATGGCGTTTAATAGTTCCTCAGGCTTGGTATGTAGTCAAAAACTCTGTTTTTAAAACTCGTGATCAGCCATGCCATGGTTAGTACGCCATTTTTATGACTATCTTTATAGTCTCACTAGCTGAAAATCTTCAGTTTTAAAACTCGTTTCTGCGGTATGCATTTGGTTTTGAATTTGTTCGGCTATATTCAGTTTGACCTCGTATGTGTCAGTTAACTTTGCCTTTGGCGTAAAGTTGGGTCAAATGTTTTGGAATTACTAAATAGTTGATGTGCAACCACTCCCATGGGATTCAAAGGACAAAGAGATATTCGCCATGTTGGATGAAATCCTTTGTCAATGCCATCCAACATGGCGACGGTCATGACGTAACTTGTACACCAAGAGCCTGGGAACGAGGTTGCCTGTACACCACCTATAGCGTAGAATTCTATATAAATGGCACGTTCAGTCAGACCCGGGCAGGCTTCACTGAAGTAATTATTATTACTTGAAGTAATAATATCAGTATTTAGACCATTTTACTTTTGGTATACAGAATTGTATTGTTAAATAGATTGGAAGATGGGTATAAAGTATTCTATATGGGTATAAAGTACTCTAATATGTCAGCAATTCCACAGTAGATTCGCAGTGCTCAAACTAATAAGACCGCTTTTGGCCTAATTTATGCATAGCGGACGCTGTGTCGAGTCCTATTTTGAGATCAGTGACCAGTGATTGCGGGTTCAGTACCAGTGAGATAAATATATCTGGAACGTTACCGGAAATTTGAAGCCAAACTTCAAGGCCAGTCCCAATCTTTTCACGCATGCGAAGAGCGCGGTCAACCGCCAACATGAATATGTATTCTTGAAACCCGGCTTAAAATTTTCAAAAAAAAGTTTTTTAATTAACAGCGCTGAAAACTTTCTATTAATGCATTTACTCAGGTGAAACTTCGTAGTAGACTTTATACTTTTAGGGTTTTTTTGCATTAAAACGGCAAGCTCGTTCCCTAAACTGATCTCGCGAGAAAATCACGAGGCATAAACACTGTCACTGGGTTATATACGTCACGGCGGCTTGCATATTGTTGGTATTTTAACTATAAATAATTACCCTGGTTCCAGAGGTTTATTTTTATTATTTTCATTGCGAAGGGGAGAGGAAAAATAAACCTCTGGTTGAAAGCGGCAATTGATTCATCGAGCCGCGCCAATCAGTTTGAATTAGGGTCAGATCCTGACTCTGTCTCCTGATTGGATGATTGGATTAAAGCTCTCTGATTGATTCAAATAAAACATCTACAACCAATCACAGAGCTTTAATACAATCATCCAATCAGGAGACAGAGTCAGGATCTGACCCTAATTCAAACTGATTGGCGCGGCTCGATGAATCAATTGCCGCTTTCAACCAGAGGTTTATTTTAAACCTCTGGAACCAGGGTAATAAATAATTCATTACCTTTCATTTTTAATTTAACACCAAGATGGCTGCCATTTTATTGTCTTTTAATTTCCTAGAGTACCCGAATCGAAACGCCGTGCATGCCCAACACTAACAGCCAATCAGCGCTTCTTCAAGTTTAAAAAAATATGACATCACCACAGGGTAGGTGATCCCAGTGCTATTGTTCTGACAATTTTTGACAAAACCCCGAAAAGAATTGGCTTTTTTAACATCTTTAGAATGAACTGTTGAAGTTGAAACTTTGGGAGCATATAATTAAATTACCAGTGTTTGAAATGATGTAGATTAAATTTCAGTTAAAAATCTTGCTAAACTTGTTACCTTGTTATAATAAACAAAGTAGACTCGTAAATGCACACGCGAGCGTGAAAGATTTTCACACGCGAGCTTCAAAACTTTCACAAGCTATGAGACCACATAAAAAGAGTATATACTATCGAGTGTATTGGTATTCTGGTCCCCCGCCCCCCTGGTTTGGCCTGATTAACATTCTTTGTATAAAATATCATGTTAATTAACATTTTACTTGTGTTAATGAATAGAACCATATTTCTGCTGGGATGGCTTTTAAACATGGGGAATTGAGGTGTAAAACGCCAGCACGTGATCCGATAAGCACATATTATTGGACCATTTGCTTAACCGAAGATTAATAATGCTTAAAATTTTTTAACTTTATTTCAGGAGGTAGCTAGTGTAAAAAACATAGTCATAGTTACGGAGCCAAGTATCTCTCAAAAACACAAAAATTTAAATATCGATTAAGACCATGACACAGCTACTCTTTTCGCAATTTGCATTGACGCTCGAAATTAGTTTTATCCCACGATATTGTGGTCATTATTATAGCATTAATCGCTTCTAATTTTACTAACGTTCTTCCGCGTTTTATCTTATTGAATTTGTCATTCTTTATATTAAAATCCGTCTGAGCTTTTGTCAGGCAGCGCTCTTAATTTAGTGGCAATCGTAAGCGAAACAAAAACGCCAACGGATTATGATGACTCCTTTTGTGAGTTCCCATGTTTTTTACAGTAGTAATTGGCGCTCCAGATCGCCCGCTGTTCCATGCGCCAACCCACCGTAAGATTGTAATAACTTGAACACTGGGTTATAAAAGAAGATATAACCCTTGTCATATTACATTTGTCTTGAATGAATCGGTTATTGTCCCAATTTACTTCTATATAACATTGAGCTTGGAAACCGATTTGTGCATACTTAATTAGGTTGGTTAATACTAAATAAAATCGTTCCGTTCTCGTTAAAACACTACTAACTTTTGCATTAAAATGTTTTAATACATGAAACGAATATATTTATCATAAATAGGAAAGGATTTCTTAAAGTAATAAAGATCAAGGCAGTTGTATCCGTCGGTAGTATGTGTCCTGCTACACGGCTCTTATTGAATACTTTAATCTTGTTTGGCTTTAATATTCATCACATGCCAAGCATTCCCATGGTGGCATTACATCATCACACGATCTGTACAACCGTAAAGAACGATTGCGCGTGCGCAAAAATTGTGGAGTCATCGTTAAGACAGAAAGATGTGCGCTCGTGAACGGAATCCTGGACACCACACGAGGTCTGGGTAACCAAGGAGACTGGAGACTAAAAATATGCGTGATTAACAAACCGAAATTTCGTGTTGTAAATTTGAAGATAACGGACAAAATGGTGGTACTCGCTTCTGAGGGAGTTTGAAAAATGTTTAGTTTTGATGATGTCTTGTTTCTCTTAAATAAATTTCTTCGCGATATTTCATGTAAACGTCAATATTCGGAGGACAAAGTTTGTTGAAAGCGAAAATTCCAGAAGATCTGTAGGTGATTGCATCCTAAATGGTGAAGGGAGCTTAAATGACAGGGATAGGGACGTTTGGCCTCGCGTTTGGCAATAATAAGTGATCTGTAAGGGTTAAATTAACGATTACACACTGTAGGGTTGGATTCTACTTTATTATAAAAGAGTCGTATGTAACGTTTTGGTGTTTTCCAAGCAATAAATCATGTATGAAACTGAATTTGAAACATGTAAAAAATATCACCAATAGAAAGTGTCCACGAGTTTCCCGCCTGTTGTTGTCTTTTAGTAACGGGTGGGTCATTAATTTTTGTGCATGACTTTAAGGGTGGGCCATTGATAATTAAGCCTTATTCCAGGGGTGGGCCAAGGAAAAATATACAGTTGAAGATTTGATTTCTCCAGCCCCCCCCCCCTATACTTTATGACCGGTCCCTTATTTTACATTATGGGTACTCAAGGCATCTATATATAACAAAAGCTTGATACCACGAGCTGTTTTGCGAAATTGAGAGCAATTTCAAATCTGTTCAATCTTTTTTTATACACCCTGTAGATACATACTTCATTTAAACTCAGTGGTGTCAAGTAACGAAGTAAATGTACTTCGTTACTGTACCTTGAGTACAATTTTTGAGAAGTCAGCATGTAACAAAGTAAATTTTTTCTGGAGTACTTTTACTTGGAACGAAGTTGTTTTGAGAAGTAACGTTTTACTTCGTTATTTTCATTTTGTGGCGAAGTATTTCGTTACTTTCTCACATTTCTTTAATTTTACGTGATTTATTCCTGATTTATTTTAATGTTGGGATAGGTAATAGGACCTCTACATGCGTCTGGGATCTCTCGTTTGTGGCTTACTTATAAGCATTATTTATTTAATGGATTTCTCATATCTTCAACGGGGTCTGGAAAGTAGACCATGCCGTGAATTATTGTGTATTATGGTGCACGCATATAATGCGTGTGCTGTTTTGTGTCTTGTATGTCAATCCATTGGAGAACTCCCCCCCCCCCCGTACACGCTATAGACAATAGTACTTTTACTTTTACTTTGTATTTCAAGTATTTTTTAAGGATACTTTGTACTTTTTACTTAAGTACGTTTTGCCTCCAGTACTTTTTACTCTTACTCAAGTCGTTTTATTGTTAATTACTTCTACTTTTACTCGAGTACAAATTCAAAGTAATTTAGGCACCACTGATTAAACTATTCATGAGGTACACTTATTTAACTAGGTGTATACCTCATGAATACTTTAATGAGGTATATATCTAGATACATACCTCATTAAACTACTAATGATGTACTTATCTGGGTAAGTACATCATGAGAGATTGATCACTTCCCAACTCGATAAACGCTGCACCGTCTCCAGTCGGGAAAGAGAGAACAGCGGCGTACCTCAGGCCAGTCACATCGATCATTCGGCGCGAGAGGCAAGCTGCATAAAGCAATGCAAACGTGTTCGCACTCACTGAATTTATAAAACTAGAAGTTACTATCGCAAGGTAAAGTATTGCAACTCTCGGGCAGGTTACCGCTGAGTAGCCCGAGTTGCTTTTGTTTAGGAGACTCATTGACTCAAGTCACTCAACCACTGAAACGCATATACTTGGAAAGCTGATAAATTACGCAATCAAAAGATGTAGGCAAATAGCTAGTTTTTATTGGCTCCAGGTCAACACATTTACCTCATGTTTGGCTGGTCAACACAGCTTAGTTACCACATATCCCCGAAACACGCTATACATCCAGAGTAAAAACATGTCCTATAACGACAACTTTGTAATATACAGTATTTGTACGAAATACACAAACTATTCCCTGAGAATTATTACGGGAACCACTGAGCATTTTAGTAAAATATAAAACAATGGTAACTCCGAAAATAAACAATATTAAAAAAAAATAATAATATTCCCTGAGCCTTTATGATAATACGATTGATTTGATATCGTTGACATATAAATATAGCTTTACAAAACTACGTTTATATGTATACCACTCGTATGCCGCCATTGCCGCGTCAATTCGCCCTCTATAAACTAAGCAATATGAATACATTATACAGTTGGAATTATGAAGGTTTCTTACACTTTAGAACATTGATACACGAGACTTAACAGCTTTAACGTATTATACGTAATTTGATACCTATATGCGTCTGGACGCATAATTTGTCTTCTATATTATTTGTCTAGTATAAAGACGGGACGAATAATCCGACGAACTATCAGCATTTATTGTTCGTCTGGTTATGCGTCCCGAAGACGGGCACAAGATGCATTATGCGTCTAGACGAACTATCATCGGTTGTGCGTCTCTTAAGACGAAGAATCGAACATAGTTCGTCTAGACGCATAATGCGTCTTGTGCCCGTCTTGATACTGAGGACGCATAACCAGACGAACAACAAATGCTAGCCCGCGTGCAGGCCCAAGGGAACTGATAGTGGGCCTGCAAGCAAGGCCCGGTATTTTGTAAAACGCCCCTTTTCATAACACGCCCCATTCGCGCGTCAATTGTCAAAAAAGAACCAATGACAGCACCCAAATATTAACAAACAAACTCGCATTAAAATGTTGCGGGGTTTTCTCTGCTTATTGAGAACATATAAAGCAATGTGTAAATGGCTGCGTTTTAACTCCAAAAAAGCAAGCAACGCAGTCAGTAATTGCCAAATTTGCAAGTGCTCATTTTCAACTAAAATCGGAACAGGCAAATTAGGACGAATTTCAACAGAAAACCAGTCTCAAACTTCAAATCGTGAGGGAAGTCGTGCGACCACATTAGCATTTATAATATAATGTGTGCTTCGCTGTTGCCATTGTTATAAATAAATTGTCTCACTTATCAGATCGTGTGTGCAATTCTTGTTGGCGGCGGAAAGTACGAAATTTATTTCAGTTATTTCATTTGGTAAAGAACTCTACAAAAGAAGAGAGCGTTCAGAGTCCAGATCGTTTCGTTTCAAACGGCAATTTAATACCGTCTTCTGTTTCGCTCTCTCAGCGAAGCCTTGTAAATCGCAAAGTGTTTCGAATAGGCTTACATGCAACTGCCTCTAAATCTTCACCGCGTTTTCTTCAGTGCAAGAACAGAGTCAACATCAACCAAATGATAATTTTCTTGAGGAACATATATAACTTATCAAGTCTGTTTGAAATTAATGAAACTCAAGTAAAGGTTACTATAGTTTACCCCAGTCGTAATGAGTGCTATTCCAACACCTCACGACAAGCAATCCCCATTGGCATAACGGCAAAAACATCTCTTCCTTCAAGTAAACAATAAACAGTCTGTTCTTGTTCCATTTATAATCGAAAAAAGTGATCAATTTTCGAATTTTAAGCTTATCGAGAGCGTTTGTGATGAATCACTTATCTAATTATAGAATCTAACAGCAAACAGCCAATCAGAATGCCGCCTTCGTGGGCGAACGCGGAAAGTACAAAATACCGGGCCTTGCTTGCAGGCCCACTATCAAGTTCCCTTGAGCCTAGCCTGCGAACAGGCTCACTGGGAGAAAGGTGAGCCTGCACCTCTGAGCCTGCACGGAACCATGCGTTTTATTCAATCATCCCCTTTTCGCATCTGCTAAACGCGAACCAATCAGCGTCGACTGTGATAAATAGACTGTCAACTGTCAAATTGACGCAAGGCGTGTACATTGTGCAACGAAGAAATACTGAATATTAAAATGTCTAAAATGTATACATAATATGTATATATGAACGGGTAGGGATAAAACGCTGAAACGGAAACTGAAAGCGGAAACTGAAAGCGGAAACTGAAAAGGGATAAAACGCTGAAATGAGGATAAAACGCTGAAATGGGTGTAAAACGCTGAAATGGGGGTAAAACGCTGATGTGGGGGTAAAACGCTGAAATGGGAGTAAAACGCTGAAATGGGGGTAAAACGCTGAAATGGG
>CACRXK020002587.1:4544-42233 GCA_902702795.2 Paramuricea clavata
CTGGGTCTTGAACCCGCGACCTTCGAATTACTAGATCGACGCTCTACCAACTGAGCTACACGGTCAGACGGATTTTAGACTGGAAATTATGAAATATATACTGAATGTCATAAACATACTCGTTTATATTAATTCAGCATCGAACAATATCAGTTCTGCAAGTGTTATGTTGAGTTGTGTAATTGTACACTCCGTAATATGTTAAGGTGAAAATGTTCTTCAGTGTGTATGATATAATTTCCATACCCAGCGTAAGCAGAAAGATAAAGTCTGCCGCGGCTGGGTATATATAATAAAGTGTGTGATGTGTGTGTGCGGAAATGTGTACGGAAGTTTTACAACTTGTGAATATCCACAGGATGCTGTGAACCTCTTAATTATAGTTCCTGCAGTGATGAGTTTATGATTGATCAACATTATTTGAATAACAATTTGATTCTACCATTATTACCTGTTAACGGGATTATATCTTTTGTAAGCGTCATTAATCCACTGAGAAATGTTATATACAACAATTATGTCTTTAGTGTCTTGAATAACATACCCATGCATTCTGTTTCTTGGGAATGTTTTTGCTTGCTGGAACAAAATATTATATACGAAGTGAAATCTGCGTCATTTTGATGAAGTGTTTCGGAAGGTCAAGTCGTGTTTGTGAGCATTTCATTAGTTAAACCTGCAAAAGAAGAAAGTGAGTCATCAGTTTGCATCATTACATACACAATGCAGCAAGCTGAACGTAGATCTGATAGTATTGATCGAATATTATTAATTAAAAATTCTTCTTTGTTGCGCTGCAGGAAGAAAGTGATACTCTGGGGTCAGGAAAGACACTTATAAAATATCTACGTTCCTGTGAATATACTTCAATCCTCAAAGAGCAAATATCTGAAATCCCACCCGGAATCGAGCTCGTATCTCCCGTTTGCTGGTTTGATCTGCAAAACATGCATGCTTTAGCGTCCTACTCTTCATCGGAGCAGCTTGGTACACATCTAGACACGCGATGAATTTGGTATTAATATAAATACAACTTGCTCCCACAAGCGCATGTGGTACAGCACTGGCCATCAACGCACGCATGCAAGCATGCACACAATGTGATGCATATGTGGCCAGAGTGCTCAAACAACCGCAAGAGAAATGAGCTTTGCGTTATTGCTAATGGACAGCGTCATTAGTGCAATCTGCAAACATGCGTAACAGTACAATCTGCACACATGCATGTTTCGGCGTCCCTATATATTAATATTAATATATCGCTGATTTGTGTCTGCAAATTTTCGCTAATTCATCCCATGGGGGAATTATTGCATTTCATAAAATTTTGTCACTAAAAAATTAAAACTTCGTGTTCCTGTGAAAAACATGATTTTTTGCACTTGTGTGGTGTATCAGTTTTTTCTTGTGCGCGTAGTGGTTTAAGTTGGTCGAGACTAAACATATAATATCAAATAATACGTCGGTTTATGCTTAATTTATGTAACGACGTCAACATTTTTATTTACTACAGATCGTGAAAAAACAGAGAATATTAGAAAAAATAACAAGGAAGATGGGGGATAGGTTTACCAAAAAATAGAAAATGGAACATTACAATGAGCTTGCCTTTGTTGACGTCCTGTGATAAATTTTGTAGGAATTTAGCACTTGAGAATTGTCTTTTAGTATTCCCACTTAATTATAGTTCCCCTTCATGCATTTGATGCGTTTACGATTGATCTACTTTTTATTTGCATGACTTTTAGTATAGATCATCACCGATATCCCATTTAAAGTTTACGAGATCGCAGTTTTAATTGTAAATATCATTATCGTATATAACATTTAAATGTCTTTATAGTGTTATAATGTCTTGAAAGGCATATTAATAATGCATTTTAGTTCTTCTACATATTTTTGTTTGTTCGAACAGGATATTGTATTTGATATTTACGTCATTTCGATGAAGTGGTTTGAAAGGTCAAATCCTGTTACTGAACATCCCGTAAAACATGCATGAGAACAAGTTTATTATACATACACAACACAACACAACCAGCTGAACGTAGAACTAACGGACAGACGGTATATTTAATTCCATCAAGCAAGAATAAAAGTTACTTTAGCTTTGTGCTATTGCAGAAAAAATCTTTTTGCGGCCCTACCGGAAGACAATGATTCTCACGGATCAGGAAAGGCACTTGTGAAATAATTGCGTTTGCATGAACAAAAGTATGACATATCTTATTAATAATTGTGAAAGATTATTTTTATTATGTAAATACAAACCAGTCATTAAAATTATTATAGGTCTATTTCCTCTGTTATTCATGTTATGCTGTATTCATTTCATTTCTTTATGATTCAATTCTTTCATTTCATTTTTGTAAAACGTAATATGTATCAGTTTGCAAATCTCATCATCAATTTCAACATAATTAACCAGCCCGGCCGAGGCCAATGACCCTGATTAAAATAGCCAATAGCATCTTGTGATGGAATAGCCATTGAAAATGATGTTGTATAGTTCGGGAAAGAGCTAATGAACCTTTCCAGGTTTAAAGCAGGGGTCGTGCTGGAGCCTTGAAAAGGACGGCCCAGGCCCAGTGAAGGATGGATGAAGATTGGGGTGGGGGTATTACTGATCAAACATAAAACATTGCAATCACTAATTAATCTTTTTCCCCAAAAAATGTTGGCGAGGGGGGAGGGAGGTAAAAAAATTCAGGGCACACCATTTCATTTCAGTAAATATTGAACTAATGTGCCGTAATTATTACATTTTTCGGTAATATTTTCGTAAATTTAGATTTTTAAAATATATATTGTAATATCTTGATCTTTGATTTTCAAAATAAAAATCTATATTTTTTATCTTTTCCAATGTTAGGAGCCCATGATGGTAGGGGCCCACAGCAAGTTCTTGTCGGCTCGTCCCCAACCAGCCCGTCCATGGTTTAAATTATTAATTATTTAGTTAAATATCAGGATTTTGGGCATCTCACTCGTTATAAGTTTTTCAAGAGATTTGTAGATGGAAATTTCTTGCGGAGTTCCACTCGAAATTTCCATCTACAAAGCCTTTTAACGCAAATATGGATTATAGTTATCGTGTTTTTCCTATTCTTCCCATGCAGTAACTTTTATCACTCTGTGTAGCTACACTAATTATGTGGGGGGGGTTATTGCATTTTATAATATTTCAGTTGTCAGTTATTAGGGGTTTTTTTCTTTTTTGTGTAGGCGTTTAAGTTTAACAGGGGATTATAGAATGTCAGTTAATACGAGGGTAGCTATATTCTTCTTTTTTACATAATGTGGTTTGTGTAAAAAGAGTTCGACAATTTTAGAACCGTGAAAAAAAGGCAACATTTAATTAAAAAGCAATATGTTACAGACAACAAGGGTTAGGTTTACCAAAGAAATAGAACGAAAATTAAACATGTAACAAAGAGCTTGCCTTTCTTAGTCTCCTTCGATAAACGCTAATTAAACTGATGACAGCACTTTGCAAACACAAAAGACCGTATAAAAACCTGGTTTTAAATTACAGGAAGAGTCACAAGTACAACACAATATTATTTCCGCTGAATGTAAAATGCAGAATGTCCGTGCGAAATTATACGTGCGGAATGACATGCACAATGAGTGCGGAATTGCATGCATGCAAATGCACGGAACCCTTTTGGAAAATTATGCAATTTTTTTAAACTTTAATCTTAACCACTCTCCTAATTCTAACTTCAACCCCGTCCATATCTACATGTATTTGACTTTTTATTGGTCGAAATCTATAAAAATAAGAGACATTGCATGACGTCGCCGAGGTAGTAGGAGCTACCACTGGAGATTAATTGCCGTTCACCCCTAAGTCATGTCATGGACGATAATATACATGCATGGCTTAAAGGTGGATTTCCAGTCCTCGCACGAAGCTCCTCGCAGCTCGCTGCGAGTGATGCATGAGCACTTTCATTCAATTACAATGCAAAACAGTTAATTTTAATTAGATGCAAGCACTCGCAGCGGGCTGCGAGGAGCTTCGTGCGAGGACTGAAAAACCGCCTTTATACTACACTATATCTAGCAACATAATCTAGATTACCCATTTAAGGATTTAAATATATATGAAATTTTATAATTTTATTTTGAACGCTTTATTTGTAGGAATATATTGTAAATAACTATATATACTTGAGAATTGTCTTTTAGAATAGCCACTTAACTATAGTTCCGGTGATGAGTTTTTGATTGATCAACTTTATACTTGTTTGGATGAATTTTAGCAAAGATTGTCACCGACATCCCTATTTAAATTATACGAGATAGAATCTTTTGTTAGTCCACTGGGAAAAATTGCATGTAACATCATAATGTCTTTTATATTTTCTTGAAAAGCATAAATCTCATGCATTTTATTTCTTGTAGATATTTTTGTTTGATCGAACAGGATATTGGCTTTGAAATCAGCGTTATTTCGATGAAGTGGCATGGAAGGTCAAATCATGCTATAGAACATCGCGCAAAAACTTGCACAGGAACAACATTTATTGCAAACGCAATTACACACATGCAAGAAGCTGGACGAAGAAGCTGGATTATTGTTGTGGCGTGCAGGCAGACAATGATTCTCATGAGTGAAGAAAAACACTTGTGAGATATTACGTCCATATTAATAACAGCATTATACCTTTATGCTACAAACCGGTAATTAAAACAGTTATCGTTCTATTTACCCGATGTTAATTATATTCATGTTGTTCCTTTTTTATTAAATTGTTTTATTTCATTTATTGTAAAAGAGATCAGTCGGCAAACCTATCATCAATTTTAACATAATTAACCAGCCTGGCCGGCCAATGCCCCTGTTTAAATTAGCCAATAACATATTATACTATAAGAGCCATTGGAAATGATGTCGTGGTTATGAAAAGGGCGAATATGCTTTATCAAGTTTAACTATTATTAGCTGTGATATGTAAATTAGTTAAATGTCAGGATTCTGGGCATCTCACACGATATAACTAATTGTTGAAGACATTTGTACATGGGAATTTCGAGCGGTGTTCAATTCGAAATTTCAATCTCAAAATGCTTTTAAAAATTATGAATTAGTTATAGTATTTTCCCTATTCTAACTGCCCCCTCAGTGTACATTGATTCGGCTTTTCTCCTATTTTAATTCGCGAGTCTGCAAGAGTACTTGGAAGTGAATGCATCGAATAAAGCGTACTAAAATTTCATTGTTTATTACTATGAAGCTGTGATACAATATTATATAATTACGTCAAGAATTCAAGTGCGTTCATTGATTGACAACCATGATCTATAAGCAGATTGACTCAGGGAATGACGTCACAATTAAAGTAGCCTCTAACATTTCCTTATTTGTATTGATGATGTACGCGTCATATTTGTTTTCGAATTTGCAAATGTTTGAGTGGATAATAAGTCAGCTATTTACCTCTTTAATTTGTTTTTTTCCCTTTTGTTATAAAAAAATGGATAATATTTTGCCGTTGTCTATCAGTTTTTTATAATAACCTTAAGAATTCATAACATTTCATTGGTCGAGAGCCATGATCTATTAGAGGCATGATCTATTATCTACGATTCAAATGTCTGAAATATTTGAAAATTCCACAAAATTTATACAAAGTGAATAAACAAATTCATGGAAATAAATCTATAAACATCAGTATATACCTTTGATAAATGTGCAAAAATCACCCACAAAAGCTAGCAACCTGCAAATCTCAATTCATTCGGATGCGACTAATTCAATGCGGTCAACCCACTTTGAAAACAAATACTATTTGAGTCATTTGACCATGTCGATGTCACGTTTTCCAGCTGGTTCTTCACTTCGTGCAACATAGACAATATTTAAGTGCTTTTCAATGACCATAGGCGCTCAGGACAAAATAATTGGCTTTTATCACACTTTTTTTATTTCTTTAAAACAATGTAATTTCTTCACCGTTTTGATAAATTTTTATTTTTCCTTATTTATTACCGTCTAGCGCATTCTAAGCTTAGTCAATCAGAATTCAGCGCGCGACTTAAGCGAGCCAATAGCATTTCGTTATTTGCATAGATCATGAACGCGTGATACATGGAAAATTTCGACTTCCAAATGTTTGGGGGAATAAAAATAAACTTTTACCTGTTTAATTCGGGCATTTTTTTCAACTGTTCAGTTATAGATACTCAGTGTGACGTCAAATGTGGCAGGCGGCTCGTGGACACTTTTTGTTCTTACCACATATGACATTATGACGTTATACTGTGTGTCTTGAACAGATAACGGTTAAATATATTCTATTTGTTAAATAGTATGACATCATAATGTGGGAAGAATAAAAAAGTGACTCACTCGCCGCCGCAGCTCGTGCGCAATTTTTTCGTTCTTCCCGCATTATGACGTCGTACTGGTATCCGGTATCAATAGGGAGTTTACGAATGTAAGACGGCGACGTCGACGTCAGGACGACAGCTAAACAAACTCTTTGAAGTAAATGATTGTATGAAAATCTTGTCTTGTATTTACTTTTGTATGAATTTAAAGTAGTTTCGAACGAGTAAAACAGAGTTTTAACCCTCCGAGCAATGTATATCAACCGTGCTAGAAAAACTACCTGTCATGGCAAGCAATGATAGCGTAAATTGCGTAATGTACAGGACGTAATAATATACGTTTTGCCGTTGTCAGCAGAGCTTGGACGACGTCTAAAACCCCTACTAAACTTTTAATTATTCATTTCTTTTGTACTATAGGATTAATGTCATTGTATTGATGGCCGTCTCATATTCGTAAACTCCTTTATAACTGAACAGACAATGGCAAAATCTTATCTATTTGTAACTACATATACATTAATTAAGCAGTAGATCAATACTTGACGAACTGTGTTTAATATCGGGTAATAATGCATTGACTTGTATTTCCAATTTTTTCACTAAAAAAACGTCATGGGGGATTATTGCAACTCACGAAATTTCATGACTATCAAATCTCGAATGTTGAGCAAACAACATGATACTCGAGTATGGATACTGTGTACGCTTTTAAATTGTTTGTTGAAGCTGTAGATTAGTCAAGACGTTGATATTTCCGGTTAGCGTTTGCATGATTGGCCGTGTGGTACTATCAATGTTTCCTGAAATGACGAAAAAAAGGCGACAAATTTATAACTGTGAAACGAAACCGAGCACTTAAAGTTTAAGGCCTGATTCCACGAGGCGAAATTTTTCGACCGAAACGAAATTTCTCTTTGTCTTTTTACAATTAGTTCTGCTCGAGAGCTCTTGAAACAAGAGAAATTTCGATTCGGTCGAAAAATTTCGCCTAGTGGAAAACCGCCTTTAGGTTTACAAGAAATGGAAAACAGAACGAACGTTTAACTTGCTTTTCTTGACGTCCTATTGTTTATAAGTGCTAATCCAGTTTTTCGAAAGAAAACGCATAAACTTCAAATTTTAAATTACAAGGACAATCATCAGTAACAACACAAAATTGGTTTTAGAAAAGTTTTGTTCTAACGGGTTGACACGCGTTGCAAATTACGAGACATTTTTCTAGTTAACTTTAACTCTGACACCAATTCAAAATCTAACCTTGATCCCAATCCTACTCCAAAATTAACCCATTCAGGCCATTCTGAATGCAAATGTACATTCAAAGTTAGACACCCCCTCCCGTTCCTTATGCTTAATTGTTTGAGCATATTGGCCCATGACACTGCACGCATGTCTGAATGCGCTGATGTTACCGTGTCGTATAACATGCGCTTGGTGAGACTAACAAACTGATGCCTATAAATACGGTGGTCATCAAATTTTCACACGTGTGAAAAGTTGTACTGATCATGATGAGGCGCAGAACGCTGAAGCATGCATGTTTGATGATCATACTATATTATATAATTTTGTGTTCTTGAATAATTATTTTTCAATACGCATTGCGTGGTACTAAATTGATACGAACTATTTAGGCAAATTATTTCGCTAGTGATTGTGTTCTACTACGTCAGGCTGTAATATAGTATTGATATCAAATGTCACGACACAATACACATTCACTCTGAAATTTATAATGGTAGTACAAGAAGAAAAGATTATTGTTGCTTTGTCTGTAACGAAGTTGCCTTAATAACCTTGATTGAAACAAAGCGTCGACCTTGGAAAACATTTCTTTTAGTTCTGTGTTGTCATGATCATAAAGTATACTGAAAAAACTTACAGTTATGTATGGTGAAACCATAAAACATGCGTATATGATTAGATCTGCTACGAAAACGGTTATAGAAGTTTAAAGTTGAGTTTGTTGTGTGACAAATGGGCAATTGTCCTTCCCCGCGTCTCTGAGGAAGTTCAACTTACGATCTTTATAATGAGTTATTAAATTATTAAACCCATGCAATGGCGCGTTTTAGTCTAATTGTGACTATAATAATGTATAACCCTGTGCGCAGCGGCTATTATCGTTCTGGCTTTAATGCGTTCACTTTTAGTACATATTTCTGCAAACACACTAGCTATTGGCCCCGGCTAAAATAATCCTGCATACGATCCATCGTTATGTACAGGATGGAAGCTTATATGCTTATTCTATGTTTAATGACGTATTTGTAACAAAATTAAACTGATATTGGACTGATGTGCGCTGGCATTAGGCATTCAATTGACAGCAGGCGCCGTGACGCATGTTCTGTGAAGTTTTTTCGGATGTAGAGTGCAATTGCCATCCTCAAGTAACTTAAGTACTCTTGACATTATAAAGAGAGGAATGCTTTCTGCCATGCTTGGGCATTCTTTTAGTAGGTATATTTGTGAATACCCTCATGAAAAATGCATAAATTGAGTTAATATAAACGAGTGATAAATCCCTTCAGAGACAAAAGCTATTCAGACCTGTGCCAAAGTGTATCAGTCATATTACAGACAAGAACATCATACTAAAGGTAGGCAACTGAAATATTTGCAGAAATTCTTGCAAATTGTACTTAATTCAATGGAATATGGTAAATATGTTTCCTTTCAAATAAAATAACACATTATGTGTACAAGCAATTTGTTGCCATTGAAGTCTGGGGCATGTTCTCAATTGTTTGATATGACATTTTGGCTTACAAAAAAATAATGAATACAACTAATTATTGGAGGATCCAAAGAAATTAATATATAAAAGAATATAATTTTTATGAATATAGATTTTTATTTTGTAGGCTAATAAACCTTTTTTATACATTCTGCGACCCCTCGTTCTATACCTGATATAATTGCTTTTGTTTCGGGGCTCCGTTTTTTATTTAGAATTTTACTGTTTGTATAAGAGAATGCACGCCCGAAGGGTATAAGATTTTACACTCCCTCTGTAGAAATCAGCCTCGGTTGACAGGGTAATTAGCGTGGGTAAATAACGATTTTCTATCTAATGTGTCACTCTAAAACCTGAGAGGGGCAAGTTCATTGGAAATACGCTCAGAGTTACTTACGCTACATATTTGAGAAACCTTCAATCTATGAAATGGTTGACTGGGTGATTGTGGGCCAAAACCACACAGATATATTTAGCTGAGCTGAGCAAATTGAAATTAACGGATCGGGCATTACATTACTTTAATTACGGCGGAACAAGAGCAATGTGTGTCAGGCGGTTTATGAATCCTAACTATATTATTCCGTTCATATCCTTGAATGAACATCCATTTCGTCTTTCAAACGCATTCTTTTTCCAAACTTGAATCGACTTTTGATGTAAATCAAATGCAAATTATCGTTCTTATAATCCAAGTTGTTGCTCTTGATGTGTGTATTGACGCACACGTCATTTTGGTATTTGTTCAAATGTATCTGTTCATGCATGGGCCGGTTGTATAAAACCTGGTTAAGGTGGCTTGATACACTTTTCAAAAATTCAGATGTTCAACATTTTGACATGTTCAAAGTTCGCATTTTTAGGATTTAATCTGCAGATATTGTTTTTTTATATATTTTGATATCTGTACTTTCAAATTATATCAGTTTTAGTAGCAGATTCGCCGCTGCTATGACTTCATACGTGTACGAAATTCACTCCAAACTGAATTCTGTAATGCTATTTTTTTTGAAAATGCGAAAATGTCGTACTCTTCAGTAAAATGTTTTTGGAATTAAAAAGTTTTTTCTAAATTTTGTACAATGAAAGTTTTTTAGCGGTGCAATACAGCATGCAAAATTTGAACATAGGTCACCAGACAAAACGAATTGTTTTTCTAAAAAATTCTAATGACGACACTAATTAACATAAAACGCTACAGAACACGCGCATGCAATGGCGTGAGATGGCGCGAGCAACTGCTCACGTCAGGTCATTATGGAAGTTCTTTCATTTTGTTAATCAGTTTGCGCGACTTGCTTGTAAAAATGATTACCCGGTTTTATTCGTGATTCTAGAGCAGAGTTTTGGTGATAACTATATCAAGTCTCCTTAAAGTTAGCTGCAGTTAGCGTTATATCTACAGTAGTTGAAACCTTAACTGAAGTTAATAGTTTACTACATGACTTAATTGCGTTGAACAAAACGCAAGTTAGACGTATATAGTAACCTGCGAGGCGGGCTATGGTTTAGGGGAAGGAAGATCCTGCAGTCGCTTCTAATAGCAGGGATCTCGACTTTGCCGAGTAACTCACCTTGCCTGGCAACCCGCCTCCATAAACAGGCCATAAGGGCCAATCCACACCATGCAATGCTTTCTTGCCTCAATGAAAGTTTAAATATATTTATGAACGACGTTTTCGACACACAAGTTCTATAAACAGCATTCAAGTAACAAATTACAATTACATAAACGACACACTTCGTTGGAATCAACTTTTTTTTTGCTTTCAAGATGCATTCGCTGATGATTACCATCCCTGTATATATTTAAATTTGCAACATATACAGTACAGCTCGCAATATATTAAAATCGACATATATCGCAAGGCACGTGCGTGATTGACATTTCGCAGGAAGTAAACAACAAATTTCTGCTCTGATAATATTATGATTGGTAAATCTATAGAGCGAATTTTAATTTATTATATAAGAGGCGGCACAAAAATTTATGAAAAGCGACTGCAAGTTCTTCCTTACCCTCACCAGAGCCTGCCTCGCAGGCTAGTCGTATAGTTGACTAATCACGTAGTGTGACTAATAACGGTATACGTGTTGTGTTTAAAAACAAAATTCCATAAAATAGTGATTGATGAAAAAGCCGCTGATAAGCATTTTGAGCATGGTTGTGGACTCGGATTATGCAAATAGGCCGAAATATGATTGAAAATGTTGAAAGATAAAAAAAGTTAAAATTAAAGAAGACATTTTTTCAGCGAGATGGCTACGTTAAACCAAAACGTAGCTTTTGGCAATTATACAGGGTGTATAAAAAAAAACTGAACAGATTTAAAATTGCTCTCAATTTCGAAAAACAGCTAGTTGTATCCGGTTTTTTATATATATAGCCTCTTTGGGTACTTATAATGTAGAATAATGAGAAAAATTTCTCGAACTCAAATTTTGTGAACCAGGGGGGTGTGTCTTTTCCAACAAAATAAAAATGGCTCGCGCACAAAATTTAAAAGCTGCAATCATATTTTGAGTTAACAGATGGAAAATTTGTCGGGATTTTAATTACTGTACAAAATTTCAGACGATTTGGTTTAGTTTAAGCCCCTTAACTATTCACGCAAAGTTACAATTTTCCCGAAAAATCAGCTATTTGCATGCTTAATTAATGCATTCGCCTAATTTGCATATGTCAGCAATATGCAAATTAGGTAAAGGCATTAATTAAGCATGCGAAAGGCTGACTTTTTAGAACAAAATGAATAGTTAAAGGGCTTAAACTAAACCAAATTGTCTGAAATTTTGTACAGTAATTAAAAACCCGACCAATTTTCAATCTATTAACTCAAAATATGATTACAGCTTTTAAATTTTGTGCGCGAGCCATTTTTAGTTTGTTGGGAAGGACGCACCCCCCTGGTTCACAAAATTTGAGTTCGAGAATTTTTTTTATTATTTTACACTATAAGTACCCAAAGAAGCTATATATATAAAAAATAGGTACAAATAGGTGTTTTGCTAAATTGAGAGCAATTTCAAATCTGTTCAGTTTTTTTGATACACCCTGTATAATAATGCTTCTTCGCCGGATCCTACTTCGCCTTCGAAAAATCTTCCTGCGCAAAAACTGTTTCACATAGGGAAGATAGCGAACAAAAATCCTTGGTAAGCCAAACGTTTCGACTTTTCTTACTGAAAATTAAGTGAAAATGTTAGTCACTCCTAAAACCAGCATTTTTAACAGTACGCCCAAAGAATTAATGACATTTTTTGGCGTAGTTAACTTCAACTACTTTTTAACTACTTTTTCACAGCAGTCAACGCTAACTACACTTTTGTACAACCCACTGTCCCACTTAACTATGCGTAATGAAAGTTAAGATTTATTTCCTATTCACCATATCTACAAGAGAATTGTTGAACTGTTTTGTTTAAATGCTGTTTAAAAAAAATAGAAAGAATATAGCTATAAATTTCAATGAAACAAAAATATATCATAACGAAAATTTTATTGTCCCGAAATCTTTTTTGATTGGAGTGAATTTTACCACAGCCTCACTAAGGTTATACCAAATCCGTTAGTGTTGAAGAGAAATACTCGTACATATACAGTACAGCGTAATTTATCAATACATGAACTTAAATTGTCATTATTTTATTACCCCAAATTATATCAGATATGCTAAGGAAACCATTAATCGAATATCATTTTAATTAAAAATTTCTATAAGCATGATCCAAAACTTTATGCCAGAAATATACGCAAATGATGTATGTACAAGAGTGTTCAAATTCCAACCAATTCAGTGACTTATTTGCATGCGCAATTGAAATGGATTCCTCATTTATGTAGTATTTAAAACACAAGTAGGAGTGTTTTATCATATTTAAAATGCGAGGCGCAGCCGGGCGTTTTAGATATGGTAAAACGCAAGTTCGAGTGTTCAGTTGAATAAGTTGAAATACGACTACAAAAGAATACTAATTAGGATGAGCAATTATATAATCATTCTAATTAGGATGAACAATTATATAAAGAATACTAATGAAGGTGAATTTTATCAGATATAAATAAGTCACTCCAGGTGACATATTATGGCCATAGATATCTTATATACACTAGATAGTGCATCTAATTATTCTGAAATTCAAAAATTGAAGCCGTGATTGCAGTCTCAGGTCGTTCCCATAAAATGAGAAGATTCGTATGTTTTCTATTTCTTAAACGGGGAACTTAAACATCAAGTTAAGCCTATTCAAAATACGTTTTGAAACTATTCAAATGATGAATGTTATTGTTGTTTTTAAGCGTGTATTAGCAAGTGGGAACGACCAACATGGCCGCCATCTATTCAAATGGGGGTAACCGCTGGACTATTCTTGGCTTCAATTTTACTAAAATAGATGCGCTATCTAGTGTATATAAGATATCTATGATTATGGCTGACATGATTTGCTACAAGGTTTATGAATTTTTAATGAATATTTTAATTTTATTTAATTGCATGGAACATTATCACATGCTACGTCTGGCACAGTAACAATTTGTTCTATTTTGACAGAATATCCTTATTTTATCCATTGGAATATCATCACGCCATTATTATTTGCAAGGCAGCATGCATGCAAGTCCCTAAACAAGATGGATCGGGAAACGGAGGTTGATATAGCACGAAACAAATAAGCTCAATTTTAGGCCAAATACAAAAACAAACATAAAACTAATGCAATTTTCCTCGACTGCAAAAATCTCAAGATTTTCAGTCAAAACTCGAAACACAAAGTCTATACACTGTCCAAAATTTGTGCGAAACCAGGAGGGGAAGGATTTTATTTCAAGGGCAGGATCGCGGTTCATCAGTGGTAATTGGAAACATGAAAATCCACCATGTTTATGCGGAAACTCGTTTGATCGGCGGAAAGAAAGAAGCACTTCCTCCGGTAATATTATAGCTCAGTGGCAAATAATGACGGTTAATAACAAACTATATTTAATCGCCAAGTCCCATTTTATAACGAACGTTTGTATGAGAAAATTACAGTATTCAAAGAACACTTACCTCTTTGGACAATAATAAATTCTGAACCTCAATATGCCCACTAGAAAAAGTAGGTTATGGAGGAATTGAATGAGTTGAAAATCGCAAAATAGGTGCGCTTTAATTTTTAAATGACTTGAATTAATGTTCTTCACGAAACCTTGGAAACGGTTCCTTTCATGCTACCAACTACATGCATAGTTTGGTCAAATTACAATCAATTCTTTTGTTGAAATTATCTACATTAACTTAATTGTGCATTGAACGACTGTGGTATTACATTTAATAAGCCAGCTGGTGATCGCTATATGTGCATCTCGCTATGTAATGAGCAAAAAATAAATAAAACTGAATGTTGCCTATAGATTTAATTAATTAATTAAAGCAAATCTAAAAATTCCTCAGCGTAATATTTTTTTTATATATATTGCATATTGATTCTTTCAGGAGAAATAGACAGCAAAGATGACAGAGATTCTTGCTCTGCTTGTACTTTTGATTGTTCTGCCAAGTAAACTTGATGGTAAGTGGGTGTTATATAAATGTATATAGCTCATTAAAATACACGTTGGATCATTTACTAATTATTAAGATTGTGTTGGCATATCACTTGATTGAGTAATACTTGAAGGGTTTTGTAGATGAAAATGATTTACTTGTGTTTTTTTATGAAACAGTTTTTTGGATGGATTGGACCTAAACAGGAACAGTTGCGATTTTGATATTTATGCTCATACCTTAACATGGTAGTACCTTAGTATAATATATTTACATGAACTTGTGGTTAGAGCTCGACGACAACTCGAAATTCAATGCCACTGAATATGCTTATCTATTATTCATATATCCATAGTTATTCATATTTACGACAAAACATAGATTTTGCGGTGCTCTTAACACATATTTAAGTAAATATTTTTAACTTGCTATCCAGCAACACTCTTTGTAAGTTCCAGATATATCCTTTTTCATTAGAAAATAAAAATTACAATAATTATTTTTTAAGTATATCAAATATTAGTACAAATAATACGGGCAACCTTTCTCCCCTCTTGTTAAATTACAGGAGAGACAATCAGGTGCGCCGTAGCCACGGGGGCAGCGAGGGAAACTGCCCCCGTTGCCGAAACAGTGCGGGCGCGGCACGGAGGCAACAGGTTGCCCTTTTTCACCAGAACTGCGCTTCGAAATTTGTGCGTTATTCACATGAATTGGAATTTATAAATATTTTTAAGCAATGTTTAAGCAATATTTGCTTAATTTTAACCAGGCCGCGGAATCACTTTTGTATAATTATGATCAAAATCAAACGATTTTATGTCGTTCACGAGCTGAACGAAAATTTTTTGAAAATATGGAGTCCCTATAAAGTTGGAAATGACCTTTACAGAGCCTGTGTTATGCAAAAAGTACACGTTCTTTCTAACCCCCAAAAGGGCATTTTTTCACTTTTAAAAAAGTGGGGAGGTACATGCCCCTATTGCCTCCCGGTTCCGCGGCCCCTGATTAATGCTAAATCAGGCAATATACGTCCGTTTACTGATTTTATTTTGCGTCCTTAACATCGTGCAACAAATAAAATTATTCAAATTAATGTCGAAGTTTGCCGACCCACAATAGCAATAAATAATCGGATATCCATACAATAAAGTTTTATCAAATATTGCCACCCAGAAAAATAATGGCTGAGAAGCAAGTGTCCTTTTCCAATTGCTGCCCCCGCCGCTTCACATCGCTTCCGGTGCCCCTGGAGACATGCATTATCTTTAACGTCACTTACTACCAGAAGTCCCGGCTCCATGAATATAATTAATAATTAATCACCCAAGCCCCTATTATATGAAGAACTAGCCGGTAAATAATATTTACTGCGGACCAGAAGTTGACCATTGGTAACGCTTCAACCCCACAAATACACCAAGAATGTGTATTCTCCATAGACGAATAAAGGCAACTCCCACAATAGTTGTAATTATATATAAGACAGCTTTTGTCAGATGATAGTAAGACTTGTGTTTTAACATTACCGTCACTTACGCTGCAACTGCATAGAGTCAAGGACGCACGGGGAAAATCTGAGATATAAGAAACCTGAATGGCGCCAAGAAAATTACAAGCAGCTTCTCCACAAGGCTTCTATATTAGAAGTTCTGAACTGGGATGCCGCACGTGGTAACACGACAAACAGAGCTGACCATCACTGTAGTTTATGTACTGTTTAATAAACAAGCAGGAGTATTTTACTAGGTTTAAAGCCACGAGCTTATCCCTTTTGGCCTTCTTTTGCTTTCTATACAATACACGATTACTGGTTATATTCTTTGCCAATTTTGTCAGGCCGGCACCATTTTGCAATTCAAATTCTTTCTATTTTTTTTAAATCGATCTTCGGGAAAAGTTTACTGATACCTTCTGAAAGGTCCTATCTCAGGGTAGCTCTTACTCCATTTAACAAATTTACAAATATATTGCTCTTGCCCAATATAACTGTTGTAAAAACACAACACTGAAAATTTAAAGAACCAGATGCATCAAGGTGTGTCAAACGGCTCTGTTTCTCTCTTCTCTCTACATCTACAATGGAAAAGCAGCAATGTATCTTGATCAATATGCTAAAATATGTCGCCAAACCGCGCTTGTTAAATATCAAATAGAAACAAATTTGAAATAAATGAAATTTTTCAAATCGAACCCTAAATGCAAAAACCCAGGATTATAACACTAATGTCGGCGAATGAAGGTTGAAATTTAAGCGTTAATAGGCTACATTAGAGGTATATAAACATGCACGTATTTTATATAGTGCAAAGTTTTGTAAAACTCAAACTTTCCTAAATGCTTTTTAGTCATCGATCTACAGTACACAACATCCAAATTGTTTTGTAACTCAAATTTCCAGTATATTAATGACTGAGCTCGCTTTCCTAGCCTTTGCCCAGTTATGGACAGACACATTATGTAGTTCAAGCTACTGATTGATTTTAACAAAAGGAAACATATTAAAATTAGATGGAAAAAATTTCTTAAAACATACAATGAATAATTGATTACACTTGAATATTGAACGTGAAGCCAAATCAAAGATCAAATTTCACAGTGAGATATAAATCGATTAGATTAGGTGCAGAAAATATATCGTTCCAGGCAAATGTTATGCCAGGATTTTAACACAGAATTTGATAAATTTTATACATTTTGCTTAATGTTAGACAAAATCTGCAATAAACGTTTGAATTCACTGGAATACTTGCGATACCAAACGCACATACATCATCAATTAAACCGTGCTTGTTGATTTTCATTGTGTTCGAGACTCGCTCTTGTTCAGTATAATTCAAAGCAGTCGTTTGGCTAAATGTTACTACTAAACTTTGAATTGTCGGTATTTGATCGAACTTGACAACATATTCCTTTTGAACATTGTTAAATTTCAATGATTTTCGAATGCCTTGTCACTTGAATGGAAGTTACATGTATTTTAACATTAAATCCCTCTTTGTAGAGTTATATTGCCTCATTTCTTGAACTGGCCGCAATTGTTTATCATCCGTGGAAGTTCAAATTTTCTTTTCGCTAGGCTTATCTAGATTCATAGGAAAACCGATGGAATGGAAATTGTATGGACCTTTATTTGAAATAGAATGGATTTTATTATCCATAATAAATGTATATTTCCATGCTATGCATAAAGTTTTAAAATAGTATGGATATACTATAGATTTAGTGGTGCATGGATTTAGTGGTTCAATTGCAAATCTCATAGTATGGATTTCACATTCTTACCCCGCCCCCACCCCCAACCTCGCAAGCCAGGTTCTCTACTTCCGCTCCCTCCCCAACACGTTGGAGCGGGTTGGGGAGTGAAGCGGAAGTAGAGAACCTAGCTTGCGAGGTTGTCCCCCCCCCAAGTGCGCTGCTTCATTCAGTACTTGCACGTACGCGCAATACCTGAATTACACACATAACAATCTCACATCTTGTAACAAATCTGCCAACAAGCCGTCAACAAGATGTATTCGCACTGCTTGTCACAAGTTGTCAACAGGTTTGGAACAATTTGTTGACAACTTGTAATAACCTTGTCGAAATTATCAGACTTGTTGCAAGGGTGTTCTGATAAGTCCGTTACATGATTGATATAACAAGATTGTCACAACCTTGCGTTTACGACCTTGTACCATCCTTGTTATATCATGGCTGTAACAAACTTGTTAACTTGTTAACGCATTCTTGTAACAAGGTAGATAATGCCATCAATCGTGTTAAAAGTTGTTAACAGCTTGTTTCAACAGGCATGCAGTGCGAACACAACTTGTTGACAGCTTGTGAACAAAATTGTAACAGCTTGTTTGCAGACTTGTGACAACTGGTGCGTTTTTACGTATGTAGTTGACCTATTAATTATTGCCTTATAATTCTGTAATTTATTTGTAAATAGTCAAAAGCTACTATCACATACCAGTTAGGAAATGATGTAAGAGAAAGTGTGTCTTTATCAAATTTCTCAGGAACTTGTCAATTTCAGGAAACAAGCAATAGACTGTCGATCAAGTCGTCCAGCACACAACACTTAGTTATATATATCACATTCATTTTCAACATCCCTCTCATTTATGACAATGGTCGACGCATAAAATTTTTAATTAGGTCTGTTGGAGGTTTTAGTATATTGAAATTTCCAGCGGCAATAAATGATATCCATTCCTTTAACTGTCCGTGAGCAGCTTCTAAAAATGCAATCACGAATCCTTCGGCAAAGCGCTTTACCGCGTAGCCTATACTGTAGTTAAGTTCAGTTCCAGCGCATGAACTACAAGTTTTTTCTATATACTAAAACGACGCAAACGAAAACGCTTCAGCATTCAATTATATCGAACAAAATCCATGAAATTCTTATTTATGTTTATATTTTATTACAGCTGCTTGTCCTGTCAGTTGGCACAAGTACACAGATAATTGTTACAAGAAGTTCCCAGCAGCATCTTGGAATGAAGCTAGATTAGCATGTGATCGTCAAGACGCTACATTAGCGCAGATAGCAATGAAAGGTCTAGCAGAAAATGAATTTATTAAGAATAAGTTTGGAGGAGGCAATTGGCTTGGTATATCTCGATGTCATGCAAGCAGCACATGTCTCCTAGACTTTTCACCGGCCCTGTGGACCAACTGGGCATCGGGTCAACCAGACAAAAAACCACAATATCTACCTGGTTTAGATAATAAGGATTTTGCTGTTTTGATACAAGCAGATGGAACATGGGCAGACCAACCGAAGTTGGAAAGGCATGCTTATATATGCGAAAAGCCAGGTACTTTACAGTCGAGTTACTATATGGCCTGGGTGCATGCAAAATATTCCTGGACCATATATTTCGCGCGCTAGGTCTACAATATTATTTTGGAAATTATATGATAATCTTTCTTTCTGTCTTCGTTTTAAATCCACAAATGAAGATTTTCATTTACAGTGCAGGAATCGTCGTGATGAAGGGGTATAATGTACAGACCTTCAAAATGTCGTTGAAGTTGCCACATACTCATGCACTGTTTGAACAAAAACGAATTTACAGCATACAATGTCAATGCTGTAGTATAATATTCGCCTGTAAGTTAGATATGAAACAAACTCTCAATATTGTTGGCCGAAATCTGCATGCAACCAAATTGCTCCTCCTTTATATGTCGATCCTATACATGCAAATATCTGACTGTTGCTAACTGTTCTCATGCATGATGATGTTTGATGATGGACGTTTTATTTTTAGAGGATCCTTGTGCAGATAACTTTTGCAATCCAGATGGAAGCACATGTGTAAATGGAACTTGTCAGTGTAAGCCAGGGTATTCTGGCGAATATTGCTATAGTAAGTAAGGTTTAAAAATTGTTCCAACGTGACCATAGTAAAACAATGGAATTGTTTTAGAAATGTGTGCAGTATAGGTTAGGACAAAAGAATAAATATCTCCGTTACCATTCAACTTGGTTTTAGCAAAAGCTCTTCTAATGGTTTGTTATAAACTTGAGTTATCCTCTTAATGGTTTAAAAAAGATGGTAAAAACTATATCACGTCTTACTTCTAAGATTAGCGTATTCTATTAAATTAATGCATGAAAACATATTGCAGGAAAATATTTGTGATCAGGGTAATCTCTTGCCAGTCAAACCATTAAAAGCATTGTAAGTTCTATGCAGTCCTATAGTAATTCGAGATAAGAACTAGGTTTATCCAGTACTAGGTTTATGCAGAACGAAATCAGTACTATGTTTATCCATTATATTTTTCTATGTCGTATCCAGCTCTGGGTACGACATAAAAACTAATAGAAAGAAATTAATATATAATACGAAACACAATTGTAAGAATTTATTGTGCAGTGTATATAAATCTTGAAGTCAATGTTTTTATTTCAGTTGGACCATGTGATGCAGATCCTTGCCAGAACGAAGGGACTTGTGAAGTGGTAAACGGAAATTATTCCTGTACATGTGTTAATCATTATTCGGGAAAAAACTGTGAAGGTATTAATCCAAGTCTTTGTTTCTTTGAGTTCTGCTTTTGCCACGTTGTTGTGTGTATATTTGAACTGTTACAATAGAATGCTATATAATCGCAACGAAACCGCATTTTCTCAACTATATAACACGGAATCGTTCAACTCTTCTAATTACAAAATTGGGGGGAAAACACGGAGTAGAGCGTCTGCATATGACGTCACAGCTGCCATGTACGTTGGTATTCCAATTCAAAAGAATTAAATTAGACTCTTTTGTTTGTAACACCAACATGGCTGCCATTTCTTTTGTTAAGCTGGTCCCTGGCGAATGAGTACAAACGCTCCATTGAACAAAACTAAATTAAATAAACTTGAACGAGATTAAACAGATTCTGCAAATGAGAAAAAAAGGTAGACGACTTATATCGGCATACATTTAGGAGAAACTGTTGTTTTTTTCTATGCGAACTGCATAAGAAATAGTATAAGGGTTCCGTTTTTAAATAATATATGCGTTTGCGTTGGGTTTTGCAGCAAATACAATCGATAGGCGTAATCGGAGATTTGACTGCGAATCGAAAGGACGCGCTTTGCGTTAGGCTTAAATTGGCGTTGAATTATGACACGTAGCTGTATGAATTTGCATGCATATGAAAGGACCGTTCAACCATTATCGCTTTCCACTCATTGCCACAACAGAATTGTAAATTACAGTATTTTTGTTTAAGCATATTTTGCCTTCTCTGTGAATCAAAATATAGGCCTAGAAAAGTACACTTAGGGGAATATATTTTGATGGACACATCTGTAACTGTTTTCAGTGCCACCTCCTTGTAAGAGGAAAAATCCATGTGTAAATGGTGTTTGTGAAGATATCAATCCCGTTGATTACAGATGCAAATGTAACCCTGGATGGATTGGAAAGAATTGTGACGGTATTATTTAAATTGCTCATTTCTAGCTAATTTAAATTCAAAGCACGAGAAAATTTGTATAGCAATAGCTCAAAAAATCTAAATATTATTTGTTTATGAGATGTCTGACTAGCGTGTAAACGTTTTAAAAATGTAATATAATATTCTAATTTCGTGCATTCGTACCACAAATTATTGGTCATCACCGATGTCTATTTGATGAGACTTCCACTGCTGCTTCCGCTCCTATAAAGGTAATTCCGCAGTTTTGCATTGCGCACTTTTACTGCGCACATCTTATAACTGATAATTTCATTTATTATACGTACCGTGTAAAATAAAATATCACTTTATGACAATTTTATGTTACTGCAAAACATCTTTGGTTACATTCGTGCAAAGAATTACGTTAAAATCAATGTTTTCAAAAAAGGCATACAAAACTGTAACTAGGGTTCCTGTGTTTGTAGCATATTTATTTACTTGTATTTCAAGTTTTAATGCCACAATTCCCTAATAAGATGGGTGACCCCCGTTTTTTAACTGGTAATTTATATCTTTAATGCATTTTACATTTCATATCCGAAATTGAAAGAAAAATCATTTCTGGATCAATGCACGTTTCTAAAGAAAGATATGCAAAGAAATGTGCAAAAGACATTTGTGGATCAGAATTGTACACGTTAGAAGTTTCATTTTGCTCGAAACACAATAGTTTTTCAAAATTAATTACAAGATAGGTTTACTAAAGCAAAATACTCGCTAAAAACGTCATTAAATATCGGGCTGTTGTGAGTTTGCTGTTACTCGTAATGAGCGTCAAGATGGCGCTATATTGGGGTAAAGGTGGTATATTGCGATTGTCATATCTTCTTAACGAGTTCGGCAACCCCAACTTTTTTGTGTGATTTACTTTAAGTATGTCATAAACTCCATGCCTGGGAAATTTCAGTACATTTTCGTTTCGGGAACAATTACTGCGGAATTACCTTAACCAGCCAGATATGTTTAATATGACCAATTAACCAATCAATGACGTATTAAACTGGGGGACGATTATAAGGTACTTTCCAGATACACGCTCAGATTAGCACCTCACCACCTGTCTATGTTGCTTTCCATGTTGGACTACTGATAAATTCGTGTAAAAAACATTGCACACGAATAAAACCAAGAATAAAATCCAAGGATGTCTTCAATTGAAAGAAAAGTTAATATACATTGCCGCCATTTCGCTATTATTTATTTCGTTATGTATTTAGTTTCGGTTTGTATAAGCCGAACAAAAACCCTGAAGACAAAACAAAGAATAAAATACTGATTGACGCAATTTGTGAAGTGATAGTTTTGTATAAGAACAAAGCTAGTTTCGTTTAAATTGTTAATTAAAGATGAACAAACTATGGCTACAACTCCTGCTAAAGTTACTGTAAAACATGTTTTTATTTTTCAGAGCTAGCCAATTTCTATCATTAATTAAAAAATTGTTAACTTTCATAATACACAGTAATTCGAACATCTCCATTTGTTTCCATATTATAGAACGGCCATGCGACAGACGACCCTGCAATAAGGCAAAGAAATGCGTAAACAAAGGGTTTTCGTACGAGTGTGTCTGTTTGAAAGGCTGGACAGGCCCAAACTGTGAGAAAGGTATGGATTATACACTGACACATGTATTTTATTGCGTGTCAAAACGATCTCAGTAACTCCATTAAAACACTCGTCTGCGGTTTTATTTTACTATTGGACTGGAATAATTTGATAGCACCCCCCCCCCCCCGTTCACAAATAGAACAATGTTTGACGTACTTACTTCAGTCATATTGCAGGTACGCAATCTACTAGAGTGAAAGGTGGGTAAAGGAGGGTGATACTTATGTGATAATGCGAAAATTTGTCAAATAAACGGGGAGGGTGTCCGTCTGAATGAACTTGATCAAAGAAACTTATTTCGTTAAAAAAATTCGTTCAACAGAGTAGGTCAACAGAGTAGTCATAGCGCGGTCAACAGAGTAGTCATACGCGATAACAGACTATTAATGTACTGTACCTGGCCAACCTCACCTCGACATGAGAAAGCCATGAATGCATGGTTTGCAACATAATATTAGATCATTTTCGCAACAAAAGGCCAAAAAGCTTATAACTTCTTTAATTAATCTTTGCATTTACATTGCAAGATAAATTGTTTGTCAGATGCATTATGCACCTTTAGAGAAAGTAGGTCTCCAGTATACATCAGCCCATTCCAGGACTGATAATATGAAGTAACTTGTCCTGATATTTCGTTCTCCAACATGCAGTCAGCGCATTTGTTGACAATTTCACTCAAAGCTAATCAGAATGCGTAATTGGTTACTGTAGGTACTTTCCCTGCGAGCACAGGAAGCCTACTTCTGGTAAAAACATACATTTGAACAGAAAAGCTAGGGTAAAATAAAGCGTCAAGTTTGTTAGGATAACATTTTTTTATTGGATTCAACATGACAAGGTAAAATATGAAATTTTCTGAAAATTTGCTGTTGGGATTTGCGTTTTATTGACTAGTTCTAAAATTAACGGCGTTCGAACTTTCGCTCTTTTTATACGCCGCTGTTCGAATGGGGCATTTAAAACTATGCAATAAAACGCAAATCCCAACGGCAAATTTTTACAAAATTTTATATTTTACTTTGTCCCGTTGTATCGAATAGCAATAAATAAAAGTCTTGATCTCTCAAAGCTTTATTTAAGATACTAACTTTTCTGTTCAAGTGTATGTTTTTGCCGGAAGTTGTAACCAATTACGCATTCTGATCAACAAATGCATTGATTCGTCGAGAACGAAATCCCCCCGTGTTCGCGGAGCGCCGTTCCGGGCGTGAGTCCGAGGCTAGGGCACTAAATCCTCCCGACTACTTAAACCCGATGAAAGGAAAGTATTAACGAAGTCTAAAGCGGTGTCAAGATCCACGGTGTATGGGTGGACTTTCTCACTGATTTAAAAAAAATTGCTGCTTGCAAGCAGTTGGATAAGCAAGTTTCAATTTTTAACAAGAAAATACATGCATGCAGACACCCCTCGCCTTGCAGACGAAACCATTGTATTTTGCGAACATGAAGTATTTAAAGTACTTGTCATGATAACACGATAACTTTAAAAGTAAAGGATAATCAATAAAGCAACACTAAAATTATGTGCTGTCGAGTTCATTTAAAAAGCTTTTAATCAATTATAAAGCAAATATTTAAAACAAACCTACCTTCGATCAGCTTTTAAACAATTATAAAGAAAATATTTAAAGCAAACCTACCTTCGCTAATGTCAGCGCCTTTTCTCCCTGCTTTTAGCCATTCTTTCGCCTTTATTTTCTTAAAAAGCTTTTAAAATGCACAAAATCCTGCAAAAATGAAATATATTTGCAAGAAATGTTAGAACTCATCAAATCAAGAAATGTTTGCTATTTCGCTGTCGTCGTGCAGTCGTTATAATGCAAATTTTAAATTTGACCAATCAGTGTTCGCTATTCATGACAGTCCGCCAATTTTTTTAGATCAGTGAGGATGACCACTCACCCAACACCCAAGCACCGTTGGTCACCCACACCGTTGGTCACCCACTTCAGACTTCGCTCGCCCGGGGTTTACGCCCGAAACGCCGCTCCGAAGTGAGATAATCAAGACTTCGATGACTTAGAAAATTGTTTCATATACAACGAGCTTTAAAGCAAAATATGTTTAAAGAAATTAGAACAATTGATTTATTATGGGAAATCGTGAAATAATAGGGCAAGTTTGCTCCGAATGTTCAATGTTTATGAATTTTGTTTTTTAACTCTTTGCATAAAACCGTTGTCTTTTCCAACGAAGCTATGAGTTTCCTAAAAGCATATTAATTCAAAGATGGAACTCAAATTGCCCAACAATATGAACTGGTTATATATTTTTCATTATTTAAAAACTGCAATTTATCGGCAATTGTACTCTAATATTTGAATGAGCATTCCAAAACATCAAAACATTCAAGGCAAATTTTACCTTAAAATAAAGTTTACAAAATGCAAAATAACATACCTAATTACAGTATGTATTTCGGAAATTCAATGTTGTATACTTAAAAGTACTAATATTATATACAAAAGTGTATAAGAAAGCTATCGTGTTGTCATGGCAACGTTAGTTTGCGTGCAGTGTTGCTAATTTCCCAATACTTCATGTTAAATCAATGTTTGGAAAATATAGGCAACGGGTTGCTGCATGCATGTATTTCTAGCAGTTTCTGATTATTTTAATGATAGTGTGTATTCTTCATAGTGGGCAATGCTGGCGGCGACCCACACTATTTCACGTTCGACAGGAAGAGGTATGATTTCATGGGAAAATGTGAATATGTTTTCGCCAAAGATTGTAGCGAAGAACGCGCTTTTGAAGTTTATCAGCAAAATGAACCATGTGGTTCTGGCACTGTCAGCTGCACCAAGACCATTAAGGTTCTAACGCAATCAATGGAGGTTACTATGGAGAGACAGGGAATTATTTATGTCGATGGAATTCGTGTAAATCTTCCGTGGAAAAAGTCAGGTAACAAATTAATGTATTGTAATAATGTTTCAATGAATCCAGTTAGTACTGAATTGCAATATTAAGAGACATGATTTAAAATAATCCAACCAATTATAGATTGATAATTTGTATTCTTAAGATTTCGTTGTGCGTCAAAATTAGTTGCATATAGATTACGCAATCCCAGGGGTAGTTGCCTGATTTTGATATTTTTCGTTCTCTCCGCCCACAAAACAGGATCGGATATTAAATACTTTTTTTCCAATATTTCGGATAAATTCAACAAGATTACAAGTGTATGGACATGAAATCGTGATTCAGTTTTATAAAAAGTACACATGCAGATGAGCGACTTTCAAAATTATAAATCCATTCTAAAAATTTGCAAATAAGTTGGAAAAATATTTCTACAATTTGTTAAAATTGCAGTATTGGTGTCGCCACCTTAAATCATTCCAGCAGGCAAATGGTTAATTAGTCATTCTAATCAGTCAAATATAGAAATGTAACTATTAGTTTCAAACTGTTCTTAAAGAAATTAATTTACATCAAATTAATGAATTAAACTAGGCTCAAATACGACAATCACCAGATGGTCACGAGGTGCGTTAATGGATGTTCCCGATCTCTTATTTTCGGTACGCTGGGATGGATCTTACGCCATCTACGTAAAAATCAACCAACGCTATGAAAACCGGACGTGTGGTTTAATGGGAAATGCCGATAGCAATCAAAACAACGATTATCGACTTCCCGACGGAACTTTTACCAACGACATTTCAAAGTTTGCAAACAGCTGGAAAACAAATCCTAAGTGTGCAAATGGCCTTGTACCACCTGAACAATGTGAACAACTTAGTGCTTCGGAATACAAAGATATAAATGAAAGGTGTGCTAAAATGAAACAGTCACCATTCCGACAATGTAATAGCAGAATCAGACCAGAAACTTCGTACATTCGTAACTGTGAATATGATATGTGCGCCATGAAAGGCAATCGTCTGGGTGCGTGGTGCCAAATTTTGGAAAAATACGACAGAGCTTGCAGTTCAAGAGGTATCAAAATTGATTGGGAAGGAAAGCCTGGCTTTGAAGTGTGTGGTAAGATGCACATTTATTCATATAGATTCATGATATACTTTATTACATAGAAGTCAACTTGGCTCAATTTTTCAGAAGGAAAGCATTTTTATTAAGAGTACTTTTCTCGCTTTTGCAATTAATGCTTAATTTTGCTTTATATATTTTGGACGTATGGCAAATAAAATTTGACACATAAAAATTGTTGGGTGAAAGACACAATTTGCCATTTTTGGGCAATTATTCAATAATGTCTTATTAACCGAACGCACGGTCTGTACAAAGAAACATCGGACCGGGTGGTCTTTTTTATACAGACCGAGCTCGTAGGGCGAGGTTTGTACAAAAAGAGTGTAGTACGATATTTCTCTGTACATACAAAACAAGCGAGGTCAATAAAAGTTTTATTATATGGCATTTATACTTGAAACAAACAAGAAATGCATGATTTGAAGCCTTTCATATTAGTACCATATGATACAGATTTGGTCGAAGAAAACAAAAAATACGAATGTTTGCTTCTTTTCCAATGAACTCCTTTCGCATGAGATACTGTGTTAATAACAAAATTAAATGATATTTTTTAATTATTAGTTTTGCTCTTTTGTTTTAAAATACATTCGTTTGTTTTTAAGTAATGGCCCGCCGGTATACTACGGGAAAATAATAGACCGCTGAAAATGCTTCTTAGCCAATCACAGTCCGCCATTTCACCGGAGGTAAAGCTTGCCATGTAATAAGTAAGATTTAATTACCGAGAATGAGGTTTCTCGGCGAGATGCAACCCGAGAGGCGTGACCAAAGAAAGCGTCCCCAGAGCCGTAGGCTCGAGGGATGCTAATTCTGAGGGTTACGCTTCCGGGAGATGTACCTCAATAAGAAACCAACGTTCGATGTAATTAACCAATTTAGTCAAATTTGTAAGGATTGACACACAATAAAATCTACTTTTTTGTTCTATGTACATATATTGAATTAAAAGAATAACGTTTGTTACCATGGGATCCACATGAAAATGAGATTCGAACCGTTTTATGAAATTGTGAATGCGTTTGAACTATGAACGACCTATGTATCGACAAAGAACAAGCTTCCAGGCAACCTGAATCAAATAAAAATTAAGACTTATGGAAAGAAAATTGACTAGAGAGAGAGAGTCTTAGAAAACGCGTATTGAGCGTACACAGTTACGTATGCATGGGCAGTTCGTGTTTGGAAAGAGTGGGCTGAAATAAGAATTAGCTATAGCCACAGTTAATAAAATACATGGTTTGGAGACTCGATGAAACTACAATATAACTCATTAACTATGTTGGTTTCGGTTTATGCAAGAATTTGGGCGTATCTCGTCACGTGTGTATTGTATTTTTTCCCGCACAACCAATAGCAATGTTTAAATTGAGCATTTGTTCAAGTTACGGATGGATAACTCAACCACAAACTTGTTATTGGTTATTTGAGCGAAAATACAATACTCACGTGCGAGACAGGACCAAATTCTTGCATAAAGCTGGACAATAATATAGTTAATGAGTTATATTGTACTCCCATCGACTCTCCAAACCATCTATTAAAATAACTGTGCTATAACGAAGATTTGTATGCGCTTAGCAAAGCAAAGATTTTAAATTTGTGCTCAATTGGGTTTTATTTGGGTATGAATCTAAAAGCAAATGGTAGAAATTTGATATCTCTATTGGGAAAAGTGGGTTTGATGAATTGAGTTGAATTAAATTGGTGATTAAATATTCAGCGGTTTTGTATAGTTAAAACCCGCTTTCTGCGGGGGTTTTTTTATGATGCATCACCTTCAAAATCGAGTTTTGTATAAATAAAACACGGCTAATAATTATTTAGTCATTAATTCAAATCATCAACTCCGCCTTTTCCTGTAGAGGTATTAAATGCTCTCCCTTTGCTTTTAGATTCTTATCCTAATAAAACCCTATAAAAACAATAGAAATTCCAAAAATTTGATCTAATATCGAGAAAAACGGAATTTAATAGGTACCATTTCAAAACTGATAGTGCCATTAAAGTTGTGTATATCAAAACGATGTACCTGTCTGCTATTTATAATTTTAAAAAATTTTTTAAAGAAATAAAATGCCTCTAAACGTCCTTCAGCCGGCTTCTCATCCTACAGCAGTGAAGGATGCGTTGTTGCAGCAAGTTTAAAATTTTTAAAAATCTTTTAATTAAGGAAATAAAATGCTTTTAAACGTCCTTCAGCTGTCTTCTCATCCTACAGCATGCAGTGAGGGATGCGTTGTGACAGCAAGTTTATTATTAGATCAGTAATTTTACCGCACTCCATTTCAAATTAGAGCACATGGCCGTACTAATAATGCTCTACTTCAATTGTAGGCAATCCTTGTGCCAATATACCTTGCTTTAATGGAGCGACATGTAAGAATATTAACAGGAAAGAATTTAAATGTACTTGTCCAAAAGGGTTCAGTGGACCCACCTGCAAAAATGTCGGTAAGTATGACGTAGTTATATATCATATCCCAAGGACGGGGTTAGCACTTGTATAATGCAGACTTTCAGATATTTTATGTAATATTTCAAATCCGACTAAGAGGGCTGGACTAGATTTCCAGCCCGCATGGCGAAGGCGAGAACTGGATCCAAATGCAAGGCTAGGATTTGAAATGATATCTTATAGGAGTAAATCAATTCTTAAAGTGAGGTGTATCAATTTTGATCCAGTCCAAGGACAGAATTAATTTTGATCCAAACCTAGCACTGAATCAATCTAATTCACATGCAGGTATCCAGTACTATCATGTGATAAAAATAAAGCAAATATTGTCGGCTAATTTACTTATGAATTATTCATAGTGCATTTAGTAATCATGAGCCGGGGTAGGGGATACTTTTAGAATTCTATAGCCACATAACATAACACTAGCTACTAGCAAAACTGGTATCTTTTGATGCTGAATTAAGATCAACAAGTTTGTTTATGGCATTCAGTATATAGTTCATAATTTCCAGTCTTAATTATATACGAAGTTGTTTTTGAATTTTGGTTCACTTTTTACCTTCCATTATTCGCTTTTGGTTTTGTACTTTATTGTTTTAATTAATCTGCGTATAGGTTTTTTCTGGATTCCAGTATTATAAATACTTTCTTTCTTCCATTCTGTTTAAAGAGTGCAAATCTGGATATATCTCCCGTGGCAATCTTTGCTACAAGAGGATGGGCAGGCGTCCATGGATTGTCGCTAGATGCCGACCAGGGGATAGTTTCGTGTCGGCAGAAAACCAGGATGAAAATCAATTTATTTACGAGAAATTTGTGAAGACATCAAGAAAATCATTCTGGATGAATGCCCGCGTCTGTGCTGCAGGGAAGCTATGCGACCAAACGTTTGGCCCAGTATTCTATCATAATTTTGGAAGAAAAGTTTTGAATACAGGATGTGTTGAAATGCCGTATGGCAAGAATGGGAAATGGACAGCGAAGAATTGCAAAGCGGCTTCTTATTATATTTGCAAATACGGTTAGTAGTTGCATCTTACATAATGTGTTTCCGGTGATATAGCTACGAAGCTTGCGGTTTTGTTTAGCTCGCTTGTGACGAAACCACAGCAATAGAGGAAATTCCGAAAATTAATATACCTCGCATTGAAATATGGTGAGGAAAGACATCTCACTGTTCATCAAGGTGTTAGTTTCAATAATACTGACTACAGAGTCTATTTAAAATTCTTTTGAATTAGAACGCCAACACAGCGACTGTAACGTCATGAGCAAACGATCTATCTATCATTTCGTTCCAACTTTACTACTTGAGAAAACTGCATTCATTTTGGTTTTCCGTTTTTTAACAACAAACTTGACATTCATAGTATCGAAAGATGCGTAGCTATTCATCCACAATACCAAATTTATTATTTCATCTTTGTTTGAAAATAATGCCGAGCACATATATCAGAAAAATGATCTGCTGTTGACTTTTTGCCGATTCCTTAATTTTATTAATTCTTTTAATGTTTTGTTCATTGCTGACCCAACTTCTTGAAATTTCCTAAAAATACCAAAAAAAACGAAATTCTTTGCCAATTCAGTTCACAATTCAAAAATATATGATATTTTGAAAGAAGTCATCTTTTCATTCTTCGAAAATCTGTAGTTTTCAATGGCTTTGATTCCCATCAGTGACGCATTTAATATTTCGTATGCTAAGTTTTTGAAACATTTCATGATTATACAACATCACCAATATTGAGGTGAATAATTGCTTTAGCATATATACCATAATTAAACAAAACTATTTTTAAAAGAATTTATATTTCAGCCCTATAGCTCCGGTAATAGTTGTAAACAAAACAGCATTTACTCGCTTCCTGTAAAATTATTCTTATAATGTAACTTATCGTTTTGTGCAAAAGTTTGCTCGACGTGGGTACCAAAAAGTACCGAATAACCAAGCAAAATGCAGCCCATTATCTTTGCTTTCTTTTATCTTGCAGAAAAGTTTTGAACTTATTATGAGAGAATGCTGTATTCCACTTTGACATGACTGGTGAAGAAATATAGTCAGTACTCTAATAATATTGTAGTGGAATTTGAAATTTTGTAATAAAATACTGTTTTGTGTAGTTTAGACTCGTTTTATAAGTTAACTTGCCGGGAAATTATTTTAAATTAATGCGGTTCAATTGTTATATCATAAGTCATAACGATAAGTGTTCAAGTACTTTCAGTGTTCGAGAGCCAAGATATCTATTAGAGGACAGACGCCTAGAATGACGTCACACGCGACATACTCAAGGTAACTGGATGATTTAAGACATGCGCCTTAAAGTATTCAAATGTTCAGTCATGCATTCGTGTTGCATTGTAGTCATATGTAATCATGAATGCGTGAGTGAACATTTCGATACTTTAATACGCATATTTTAAATCATCCAGTCACAGCTACATGTTTTTCTTTAATTAACTGTGATTTTTGCCCGAATTTCGCGATTCGTGTATTGTATTCCCTTATTTGTATAGATCATGGACGCGTGATATTTGTTACATTTCGACTTTTTCAAATTTCCAAATGTTTGGGTGGATAAAAAGTTGACAAAAGCTAATTACCTTTTTATTATATAAAACAAATTGATAAGATTTTGCGATTGTCTGTTCAGTTTTAGATATACACTAGAAAATGTGGCAATAACAGAAGAGTGATCCAAACGCCACGGATGCTCGCGAGCTACTTTTTTGTTCAGCTTTCCACATTATGACGTCATACTGTGTATCCATAACGGCAAAATCTTATCTATCGTTCAAAATACATCATGCAAATAATTTCATGCTTCCGATTACAATACAAAATATATTATTATGTTAAAAATATGTGTCATCTGCGACCCTTTTCAATTTAGATCTGGTTGGTCCATACAATTGGAATGTTATAATGAATAGCTTCTTCACAGTTTTTTTTTATTAATCCACATGGATGATTTGTGATTTCGAAATCAAGCTTTAATTGAATTTGGAAGATGAAATTTTTTAAAGGAAACAAGTTGGAACACATTTGGAGAAGTACGTGGCAAATTACACTTTATGTAATACGTCCGACTTGTTTTCAAACATTGAAATGTGTTACGCAGTTACTCTGAACAAAGTAATGCTTACATACATCACATTTGCGGTCACATGTAAAACAGTCCTTTTTTTAAATTGGTGAGGTTGATCGCCGGGTGACTTGTATTTGGACGGTGGTAGAATTTCCGTAAGGTTTTTTGACCTTTGAAACGAACGAAGCAATAATAGAATCATTGGGAAACCTTTCCTTAATTTAGGAGAAGACTCAAAAATATGCTTCTTATAAGATAGCATTAGTTTCAGGATGGTTAGGATTATACCTTATCAAAATAACAAACTATAGGAATTTCTTTGGCCTTGGCAAACTGTTTACCAATTAAATCTGTTTTATATCCTTGTTCGACCAGGTAGCCTTTATTCCTCCAGCCTATGAGTCAAATGCTTTTCATTGGCACTTAATCTAGTTGTCACCCCATACGGAATAGCTCTAAAAACATGCTTGGGATGGGCTCTCCAAGGTTTAAGATACAAATGACTGTCCGTGGGCTTGAAATAAACGGCAGTTCCGTCTGAATAAAGGCATCTATGAAATGAAGCGTAATATCAAGAACATTAAGGCAGCTGCCAGAATAGACTAATTAAAATTCAAATGTAGGATATAACGAATTGATGTACTCCTTGAATTTATTATTTACGGCCAAAACCTGTTTCCATAAATTAAAAATGTCATACCGGTATCTCTACCATAAAAAGTTTAAGTGCCCAAATTTTGTTTTTCCCCCATTTTCCCCATTACCACATCAGCGTAACTACATACATTTTTGGATCCTCTAGCGGTGCCATGTATTTACAAGTAACTGTTTTCTTTAAATCTTGAGTGGTTAGAGTCTAAACAAATTTTCATCAATTCTAGAACACACTCTGTGGAAGGAAAATTTGTGTCCTTTTGATTTGAAGCTTCCTTAACAGCGTTGACACTAAAGTTGTTGTCAATATTTTAGGGAACATTGGCACAACGTCCCAAGGTACTGCTAATAGTGTGCCAGGAGGGGGACGGAATCAGCGCTATCCTTAATCACAAATCAACCATGCGGACAAATAGACGAAAACCTACAAAGTAACTGTTTATTACAATAGCTCCGCTCATGTTATGAAAGATTTTACTTTGCAATTTGTTGATCAAGTAACATTCCAACATTGCATAAATTCTAACACTAATCAGATTAAAATTGAAAAGGTCCAAATAACCAAAGAAACTTATTGGGATCAAGATAATTCTGTGTGCGACGTGCTTTGTATAACAGATGTTGTTCGTAGGGCATTATATCGACAACTGGCCCCTGAGAATTGAAGAAAATGGTGAACATTCTCTTTCTTTAGCGGAAACCTGTTTTTAGGACTTCTGGGCGTGGCTCATCTTCGGCCAGCCATGCATTGTTCGAGCGTTTCTCATTCATGCTAAAAAAATTCAACATGCACGCATCACCAGCAACAACGTCAGAAAACCGTTTCAGACCATTTGGTTCATTTTATTCCAACCATTTGCTCCGTTGTCAACTGATAAAGGACCCATCTTGCACACTTGAATTCCTTCATCTACAAAGTTACTCATGGACGATGAGAAATCTCAGTGTTATAGTTGGGTCTTCTGCATTTAACTGTCGGTCCCAGACGTCGTTGATTTCCCAGCATGTGCTTCATCTCCAACATTCTCTGGCCTTTTCAAACGTCGCGTTTCACATGTGGCGAACGCATTAAAACAATTGATAATCACTTGAAATGCCGCATTATCTATTGTTTCTAATGCGTTCGGTTCGCCACATGAGAAGCGCGACGTTTGAAAAAGGTGTTACAGGTAAAGGCCTCTCTCTGCAAAATACTGACTCCATCTGGCAATTATGCAAAAAGAAGGTGCATGGTCGCGATAGACCTTCACAAGTTCTTCATGTGTAGGTCTTGCTAGAATACCAAGTTTACATCGAGTCTAAATGTAGAATCGTATGCTCCTTTGTAGGCCCCGTATCAAATGAAAATAAGCATTTCGCCGCCGCTGGCGAGAAATTTTGACAAAGAAATCATTTTTTTTACATTCATTCGCCGCTGAAGAAAGTTGTCTCCTGCTACAGTTGCTTAAAATTTTCAACTTCTGTTTGACCTTTCGTTGACGGCGCGAAAGAACAACAAATGATCTTTTTCGGTGGCGAAATATTTCGCCAGCGGCAGCGAAATGCGTGGGTGGAAAACAGGCTTGACATTTTCGTACTTTAAATAGTGCCAACTTGTTGTTTTATAATGAAAATAATCCTCGCTTTAATTATAAACCTAAGACGTTCACATGTAGGAATGGCCGCGATTTGCATGCGACGACTCTTCTATATATGGACTTTAGAAATATTATGTATTAGTGGCGGATCATTTGATGGGGTGGATTTTCATTGAGCCCAATAATTTTTTAAACCTCCTGATGCTGCTCGGTATTTTTCTGTCATTCAAGGCTCTTGAACGATTGTTTTATTTCGCAGGCACATATAGGTAGTAGGTATTGAGTATAGGCTATGGATCGTGATTTAAGAGAATTTTTTATATTGTATCATATGTATTTGAAGGCTTAGGGAAGGTTATAATTTCGTTCTACATTTATATACAGTGGAATAGTAATGTGTAAGCGCTCACATGAATGGACCTTGGCTACGTGTTAGACTTTTAGTATGTAAATCGGGAATTAATTTCATTATAAAAAAAAACAAGTCAGCACAATTTAAAGTATGAAAATGACAGTAAGTGAATGTCATGTAGTAGCCCCCTCCCCAATAATATTTTAATTCAATGGCAGTGTTAGGTCAGTTATATATAGAAGCACCAAAACTAAGGCGTTTTTTTTTACAATATTTCCAAACGTTTCACGCGAAAGACGGCGAATAGCCTCCTATCATTATACAATTACTTTATGGTTTCCGTGTTTGGATGGCCTGATCCAAACACGCGGGAATGTTGCGAGGGTTAAGAAAAGCGAGCGAAATCACGCGCCGAAGGCGAGTGATTTTGCCCGCTTTTCTTAACTCGAGCAACATTCCCAAGTGTTTGGATCATTCCATCCAAACACGGAAACCATAAAGTAATTGTTTTATAAAATAACAACGAAACGATAGTCTTCCGTGTTTGGATGGCCTGATCCAAACACGGGTTTCGACCAATCAGAATACGCGTTATGTACATGTTATTTTATAAACATATGTATTGAATGCTAATCTAATTAAATGAAATTCCATTGCTGAAATTTCAAACAGATGAAAACATATTCATTTCACAGATCTGGTATACGTTAATTTAGGGTATTATAATTAGTTGCGGTAGTAATCATGTGTTTATGAAATGCTCCGCCGTCCGCCTTTTATCCGTCCGCTTTTTATCTACACCCGAAATTCGGAGTCCCTTTTTGTACTTATTTCGCCATATTGTTATAATTATTCGATTGCAAACAAATTTGGTGTCTGAAATTCGGAGTCTCTTTTTGTGCTCATTCCGCCATTTTGTTATAATTATTCCATTGTAAACAAATTTGGTGTCTGAAATTCGGAGTCTCTTTTTGTGCTCATTCCGCCATTTTGTTATAATTATTCGATTGCGAACAAATTGGGTGTCTGAAATTCGGAGTCCCTTTTTGTACTCATATTGCCATTTTGCTATATTCCACTGCGAACAAAATGGGTGTCTGAAAATTGTATCCTATTTGCTTGCTGTTATTTTTACTATATATTCATTATACAGTATTTTTTTGAAGACAGTAAAAATATATTTTATAAATAAGGGATTTTGAGGAAATCTTAAAGGTAAACATGGTATTTTTAGGGGGGGGGAATTAACCTTTCCTCCGAAGTTATTAATATTAATTGATTTTGAGTTGGAATGAACCTTGAAAATATAAAGTTTGCAAAAATGTAAAAAACCACTACTTAAAGTAGCAGTGAATTTTTTATTCCGCAAAATTGAAGAAAATTATTTTTACACATTTTTACCAAAAACGAATTGCTCTTGCAAATTTAGAGGAAAAGTATAGTGATTTAATGTATTTGGTTAAACTGTGCAGAAAAAATTACTCAAATTCTGCAAAGTTAAGGATATTTTGTGTGGATTTGGTAGTTTGGAATTATTGAAAATAATTGGGAACGCGTTTGATGTATTTGTTCATAAAACTTACTTTTGTTGTGTTAAAATTTCGCCAATTAGTACACATTAAACGAAAGGTCAAGTTTCATGCATACATCTCTCGTGCGACAAGCGTTCGAAAACGTTTACGGAAAGGTATTTTGTATGAAAATATTAATCTGCCGCAGCGACGTTAGTTTTATTTCTTCTTCAACGTTCTTGTTAGAATCCAAACATTTCTATGTTCGACATTCCTAAATTCGTGAGTGTAAAAACATTGAAGAAACCACAAGTAAACGCCTTTATAATATAATAGATAATAAAATAAATGGATAGGACTCTAGCTGACGTAAGCAAAAACAACCTAGTTGCAATCTGTGACGTCACGCGTATTGCAAAGTTCTCGGCATTTTTGTTGTTTCGCTATACTTTCCGCTTTAAAAGAGTAATATTGAAGCATAAACTGGTCTAATTGTTTTAAAAACATGCCTAAGCCACGACAAAGTATTCAAGGTAAATGTTTTTCGTCTTTGTTTTGTATTTTTTTACATTTGTAGCTACGAAATTGGCGTCCCCAATTTTAACGAAATTTGGGATGCCTTTTTCACTGTTTAGTGCTTGAAATATTTGCTAAAATTGACTGGGAATTCTTAGCGATTTAATCGTGGAATGGCGTAGTTATATTTATTTGCTCTTTGACTAAAATGTTTAGCTGTATTATTGCTAAACATGCCGTTTTTGAGAATTTGGTTTGCAACTAGGTTTCAACATCCAATCACGCCATCAGCCCATTGAAAACATTAGGTCAGAAACACTAGTTTCCTATCCATTTATTTTATTATCCA